>JARGXW010000797.1:0-59554 GCA_029204085.1 Mycena sp. CBHHK59/15
TCGCTTCTGCCATCGACGCTGGTCTCGACGTGGATTCATTCTTGGGGTTGTGGGAGAAACACATGGGAGGTGGCTACGGCGATGTTTCTGGCCCTGGTCTTCCACCGATTCGCACCTAGTTTGGGAGAGGATTGTAGAATTGGGTGGGAGTTGTGATGTTTTTTTTCTTCTGTGTTTGGCGTTCCGTCTGTCCCAGGTGGGAGTGTTGAAGTGGGGTTTGGTAGTGTTTGGTTCAGACGGGTCCGCCTTCCTTATTTGTACTCTGTCACATATTTAGTCATGGTGTGACAATGTGACAGGGCTTTTCGCCTTCCATCTGGTGCTGTTTCTGCCTTTTCGGCTTCCATCTGGTGATCTCATTGCAAGTTTGGTTCAGACGGGTCCGCCTTCCTTATTTGTACTCTGTCACATATTTAGTCATGGTGTGACAATGTGACAGGGCTTTTCGCCTTCCATCTGGTGCTGTTTCTGCCTTTTCGGCTTCCATCTGGTGATCTCATTGCAACACTCATCCTCCTTGAGTTTAATGGAGGTAAGTGTCCTGTAGGCATTGAAGCGAGCTCCAGCCTTCCTTGGAGCGAAAATTGTCTCCAAGGCCTCCCATAAAGCTTTTGGGTCGTCCTCATACTGCTTTACAAGCGGCTTAACACCTTGTGACAACATGGACCACAAGATGCCAGCACACTTGTCCCGTTCAAGTTCAGTGTGCCCTTGACCACCAAAAGTGGTAGTGCAATAGAAGAAGCACTCTTTAGCTTTGAGATAAGCTTTTGCATCGCTCCTCCAGTCAGAGAAGATGGCCTGATTGTCCAAGACAGGCATGACGAGCGCAATGGAAGACATGATGAGGGAAACGAAGGAATGCCCAGAAATGAATGCTAGAACCACCAGAGACTGGTGGCGCCCTCAGGAGTGTGTGTGGAGAAGAAAGGTAGGTAAGGTAACTAGCTGATTCTAATGAACACCCAGATGTGAGGCACACAGGCCCTAATCCCAGATTCAACGGATTGACTACCGTTTGTTGTCTGGTGAACTAAAGACTACCTCACAAAGAGGGATTGTCCCAACAGTTGGTGTTCCTATCTACAAAAGGCCACACAACACTGAAAGGGCAGAAAACTGTCACAGAGTGGCAGAGAGGGCAGAGAGAGATACCAGAAATGCAAGCCAGGTTGTGGAAAGTGAGATCGAAGACAAGCAAAGATTCTCTTGGGGAATTGCCTCTCATCGTTGGCATGAAGGTGGTTGTCACGGAGAACGTCGCTATCAAGGCTAACATAGTGAATGGCGCGGAGGGAATAGTGTTGAAGTAGGAATATTGTTCCCTTCACACTATCGGCAGAATAGCTCAGTTGGTTAGAGCACCAGTGGCGCAATCACTTGGAGGTCCCAGGTTCAAATCCTGGTTCAGCCACTTTTCCAACATGGTAGCATCAACTCACAGTTGTAAGACAGAGACTTCATTTGAGACTTCTGCATTCTGGAGTGCTTCAGGAAAAATGGTGCCCCCCTTTGTGAGTTCCCAAGAGCCAATAGTGCTCGGGCACCGGGGGAGTGTTGAAGTAGGAATATTGTTCCCTTCACACTATCGGCAGAATAGCTCAGTTGGTTAGAGCACCAGTGGCGCAATCACTTGGAGGTCCCAGGTTCAAATCCTGGTTCAGCCACTTTTCCAACAAATAGTTCATTCGATCAAATACCATGAAGACGCCGACGGCAATAGATATTTGACATGTGTGTATATTTCAGTTTTCACTCGAGGGTGCCGCCGTACGGTCTCACGGAATCGACAGCGAACACGTGCCAATATACCCGACACTAACGTCGTTTGTATACAAGTCGCTGGACGGCGCTGTTTATTCGATCTCGCGTAGTCAGGTGCCTCTCTTACCGGCATTTGCTGCCATAGACTATAAAGTGCAGGGTAAATCCATGCCTCTCGTCACGGTTGACCTGAAGTATTGTAGGTCATTGCAGAGCGCGTACGTAATGCTGTCAAGGGCAACATCGCTCCAGAACTTATGTGTCCTTCGATATTTCACCCCTCTAAGATCAACTGCTGCCTGTCCGAGGATTTCCGGAAGGAGTTCTCCCGGTTGGAAATTCTACACGCCGCGACAGAGGCTCGATGGGAAGCGCGCATGATCAACACCAACTCCCAGTTTTAGGATGTGAAATCCAGCGCTAGCCACCGATCGCGTTTCATGGTATGCATTAAAGAGGACATGTGCAAGTGGTTCCCGACGTCTACACGCTAATGCCTCGGTTTGAAGGTAAGCTGCATCCACAACACCCTCCTCTCACTCTCTTACCTCCTTCAGGCATTCCTTTCAGCGAATGGGTGGTGGCGACAGACCACGTAGGACAGAGTTCCCTGACTGACGAAGTCAAATGCGACCTGTCTCGAATGTCGGTGGACCAAATGCTGGAAACAGCACTGAGGTCGTACACTCACTATGTCGCTGTCTGCATGTTCCTCACGATGCTCCCGGCCGCGATGGTCACCAATGTTAACTGTACGTAGTGCGTCTACACAGCGCATACAATGAACTGATGCGCGGTCAGATACGGTATACGATGCAAACCTTTTCAACCGCTTACCTGTGGAAACCATAGCGTGCATATTTCCGCTTGTGCCGATGAAGGACAGGATTCAGCTGGCGATGACTTGCAGGCACAATCACAACGTCGCAGCCATCGCGTTACAACAGCTCGCCGTTGAAATGCTGTTGCCATATCGGCTCTCTTTCCGCGACCTGCGGTTTTTGCAGACGGCAACCGCTACAGTCATATCGGGTTCCACTATCACGTGCATGTTCCATGCTGGGCCGATATTTACGCCTAACGACCTGGACCTCTTCTGCAAATGCGGCGATGGGTACCGGGTCGTGAGGTTCCTGGACCTTAGCGCTTCCTACTCTGTGGAAAGCAAGACCGATACTTACAATGAAGCGCGCGGTATCCGACAGGTTTGGACCCTCATGAACGGTTCCAGCAAAATCAATGTCATCGAGTCCTTGTCTTCTAACCCTCGCGACGTGATCCCATTCTTTCATTCGACAGCCGTTATGGGCTGCTGGGCACTTGATGGAATTTGGCATGTGTACCCGAAAACCGCACTTGATGGCATCGCGCTTATGACCCCTGCTCATTTTCCTGTTCGGACACTGGCGCAGCAGATGATTGCGTGGCCAATATTGCAGAAGTACACCCAGCGAGGCTATCGGTTCAGTCCGCACCCCGCTCACTCGCATCTATGTGGGGACTCCCCGAGTTGCCCAGCCACGTTCCGCACCTCTATGGACCGAGGGTGTTTGTTTATGCACTTTCCTACGTTGCCGGCGATTGCAATCGGCAATGAGTTTTACTGCGCACCTGAGCACGACATGTGCTGGTCTTTCGGAGCGCTCAGGTGCCATACTGGATCTTTGGTCCCCAGGGCGCGGCGGCTGATACCGCACACTCACCATCAGGGTACGTGTCAGGTTTGCTCAGAGTGCGGTGCCTTGACGCTGACAACACTGTAGACCGGGAATGGTTGTTAGATTTTAATTCCCTCATTGCTTCACCTCACCCACCCGTCGACGAGAACGAGTAGAACACCCGTTTCGGTCGTAGCGAGCGCTCGATGTTACACTTATATGCGCAGATCTTGTTGTTTACTTACTGCCCGCTGAATTTTAACCCTGGTCTAAGCAGACTGTACATCTCTCGCTGTATTTTCCAGCTTCTCACCCGCTCGTGGTGGCGAGTGTCAGAGGTGGGAAGGATCAACAGGTGTACACTGAGCCGCTTATGACCACACAGCGATAGCAAAAGATTGTCTATATCGGGCTTGATGGTAAAAGATTTGCTATATGGGGTTCTATCGACGCTGCGCAAATCACGCGCTGACAACCAGGGTTCTTTTTCCAGCTTTCAGTCCTACCATCACCACCAACCTGTTATCGCCACCCACATTGGTAATCCTGGGTGTTTCTAGTGCGCATACACGTAGAACTACATGAATGAATGCGGGTATGTTTCTGTATAATGCCAAAAACAGTGCAACTGGTGCGGATAAAGGCACTGACCAGACACGCAGATGCAGCGCAATCCACCGAAACGGGCAAAAACGCGCACCCCCGGTCGACCAACATCTGTTGATTTGCAGTGCAGCTGGAAATCTGATGATGACGAGTCGGATCAGGGGGGCACAGGATGAAGGCATGCATCTCTCACATCCGCAGGCACTACGCGCCGTTGCGTGGTGACCGCAGCGCAAGTACACAACATGCAGCCATTTCCCCAGGTGGTGGATATCACTCGTCGTTTACTTACTGCCCACTTAATTATAGTGCTGGTGTAAGGAGACTGTACATTTCTCGCTGTATTTACCAGGTTCTCACCCGCTCACGATGGCCAGTGTCAGAGGTGGGAAGGATCAACAGGTGTACACTGAGCCGCTTATGACCACACAGCGATAGCAAAAGATTGTCTATATCGGGCTTGATGGTAAAAGATTTGCTATATGGGGTTCTATCGACGCTGTGCAAATCACGTGCTGACAACCAGGGTTCTTTTCCAGCTTTCAGTCCTACCATCACCACCAACCTGTTATCGCCACCCACATTGGTAATCCTGGGTGTTTCTAGTGCGCATACACGTAGAACTACATGAATGAATGCGGGTATATCACAGTATAATAGCAGAAACAATGACTGGTATGGATAAAGGCGCTGACCAGACACGCAGATGCAGCGCAATCCACCGAAACGGGCAAAAACGCGCTCCACCGTCGACCCACGTCTGTTCATTTCCAGTGCAGCTGCAGAGTCCGATGACGACGAGTCCGATTGGGGGGCACAAAGCGAGGATGAAGGTCGCGCGTCCGCAGATGAAGCCTCGGAAGGTATGATGCACGTCCAATCGCTGACAGACTCTCAGCTGATTGTGTTTCAGAATACATATGCCGTCGCGCTGCCATGGATGTCTACTCTCAGGAATCTAACGTCGGCAAGCACTACGCGCCGTGGGCTGCGCTGCGCCACGACGAAATCAGCCCAGAGCAATTTGTCGAAGATCTGCATTTGCGTCACACGTCCGACGCCGGCTTTGGAAGGCACACGGTTCTTGCTGTGCAATTATACAAGATGAAACCGTTGGCGCGTGTCCTATACCAGGCGATGGATATGACATCTAAGGTGTGGAAAGTCGCCGTGGTGGTGAGACACGTCTGTCCCTTGCTTCTACATATCCTGACATATACTAGGCTGGACACGAGGCAGACGTGGTGAACACCGTATTGAATGTCTGTTGTTCCAAGAATGTCGACACTGGCATACGATCTGCAATTGCCCTTGGCACTGAGAGAGGATTCGTTTATATCGAAGCTATCCAGCTACCTGCGGTCGAAAAGCTCATCAAGTCTGTTTTTTTCATGCGCTGGAAACCCGTGCCTACACTGCTCAGCGACAATGATACAAACACGCTGCTTTGGCAACAGGGTGGCTCCGTCAATCTTGTACACCAGTGTGTCCGTTACACGGCTCATAGCCTATACTGCGGAGATCTCGCATGGGTGGCTGCCACCAGTGATGATTGTCTCCGGCTGCCACCAGTGATGATTGTCTCCGGCTCACACTGTGGATCCTTCCCCGCGTCCAGCGATCTGAATCGACTAGACGTCCCGTACACAAGCATTCGAAGGGTGCAAAGCGCCCGTCGCGTTCTTTGTTTCTTGAGGCGGATCTCATCGCAGAGGGCGGTCGAGCGGAGCCTTTGCCTGTCAACAATACGAGCAAACATCACTTCGTCTTTAACGACACTCTATTCCACTATGGGTTCGTTGTTATGGACGTACCTGTGCTGCATGTGCGCGACGTCGACGTTGGAGAAACTGAAGACGAAGTCCTACTCTTTCAGTCCAGCCCTTTGTATGCGGAGATAGTCGTTGCCGCGAGGCGTCAGGCAGAGGCCACCAATACCGTCGCTCGCGCCGTTCGGGATTTGGAGCTTTCCGCGTACAGCGGAGATGGGCAATGGGAACAAGTACGCAGGCTGGAACGTGCGGAGGAGAAAATCACTGCGTACAATAAGGCCCGTAGTGCTTTGGTGGCAGTACGATATGAGATCGGTCGCTTTCCAAACAAGAAGGATTCACGCGAAGTGCACGAATACGTGGACTCTCTTTGCGTGCAGGAGCAAGCCTGCGTATGCGCGGTGAAGGACACCGACGACTTGTTGAAGTAGGAATATTGTTCCCTTCACACTATCGGCAGAATAGCTCAGTTGGTTAGAGCACCAGTGGCGCAATCACTTGGAGGTCCCAGGTTCAAATCCTGGTTCAGCCACTTTTCCAACATGGTAGCATCAACTCACAGTTGTAAGACAGAGACTTCATTTGAGACTTCTGCATTCTGGAGTGCTTCAGGAAAAATGGTGCCCCCCTTTGTGAGTTCCCAAGAGCCAATAGTGCTCGGGCACCGGGGGAGTGTTGAAGTAGGAATATTGTTCCCTTCACACTATCGGCAGAATAGCTCAGTTGGTTAGAGCACCAGTGGCGCAATCACTTGGAGGTCCCAGGTTCAAATCCTGGTTCAGCCACTTTTCCAACACGACTCCAACGCAGCCCTCGCTGAAAAGGCCGATCACCTACTAATGGCGCAACTACCACCGACAGAGATGGGGCTGCGTCTCTGCAAGCGCACATTACTTGCGCCCAACTTTTTGCAGTGTAGTTTGGTGGCGCACGCAGCTGTCGAGCTTTTTCGTCTCCCCTACGACGTAGAGGACCCAGAAGAACTTGATGACGCGGAAAGTTGTTTCTTTATCCCTTCTAATATGGATGACGTCCAGCTCTTTCACTGTGGCCAACGATTGCTGAAAGCATTTCCTTCCCCTCTCCAACTGAACTTCATTCGCGAAGGGCAGACGGTAAGTTTACTTGCACCGCATCTAGAGGGCAAGCGTGGAGTGGTAGAGGAACTCCAGCCCCCCGATAGTATCGTCGTGTCCATGCTCAACGATGATGAGGTGTATGATTCCCCTGCTCTACGCCTCGTCGTTTCTTCCCAACAGGTCGTCGCTGACATTCAATTGGGGGAATCGGTGAAGATATGTTTGGGCCGATATGCGATGCAGATCGGAACGTTGGTTCACACTGACTGGAGTAATGGTACCAGTCTCGTGTTCTGGTGTTCTGCTCGTTCCGTGCCAATCAATGATAGTTTTCCTTCCGCGGGTTCGATTCATCTGAATTTGTCTTCGGACATGGCATCGGACTTGGTATGTTGGGGGTTTCATTTCCGCAGACGCGATTGAACCTTCCCAGCTCGAAATCGATTTGCACCATATCATCCAGCACGACACATCAGCTGTGATTCCAGGCGCTCAAGGAGAGGGTGAATTCCTGGATCTATCGGTTCAAGACCCGCGTCAGCAATGTGCAGAACGGTTGCAAGTGTTGTATCACTACGATCAAACCCAAACGGACTGTGCGCGACAGGTACGCCCGCATGGAAATAGCGGTCAAAAAAGGGCACTGGAAGGGCAATTTCGGTACAGTCCTGGGTTCGAGGGAAGGGGGTGACATCGTCGACGTCGTACTAGAGAACAGCCATACACAGGGTCCTATTCCTTTTGATGTTAGCATTGTGGCAGAACGACAGTGAGTGACGGATTGCTGCCAACAATTGAATACTAACCATTTACAGCACTGACTTACCCCTGGAGGCTGCCTGTTGGCTATCTAAGCGTGCAGCATGCAGGATACGATGTTTTAGGGACAAGGAGCGCGCAAGACTAACGGCGAAAGTGTTCCCAGCGGAACGGCCTGACTTCCTCAAAAAAACCTCCACAATATGGCCCGAACTCGAACATACCACGTGGCCGCGCACTGTCGAGGTGCCTTATGCACCCTCCCCTGTGTGTAATAGTGTTCCTGCCTTGCCCTATGACCCTCGGAGCCGGTTCCCTACTCCACATGTCGTCCGTCTGACCGTGACGTCAGGCCATCAAATCCACTGCCTTTCTTGCTATCGCCACGACGAAGGTCACTCGATTTACCGCCAATTAACAACCTCCAGGCAACAGACCCGGCTCTGTTAACAGCGGTGAGAAACTGGCTGCTCAATGTGCGATTGGCAGGGAAAAGGCTGGATGTGTACATCGAGGGTACTCTCCCATCTAATTATCGCGACAGGAAATTTGAGGGGCAGTTAGGAATGCTCACCATGCACACCCCTCCTTCGAAAATGACTATGATTGTTGAGGTGCGGGCAGGTGTGAACTGAGAGAAATTGCGGGTGAAAGCGCAGTTCGTGCATCCCTTGACAACAATGGAATGCGATGAGCCGAAATCGTCAACATCATCCCCACGCGTCCTTGAGACACCTGGAGCATGGGTAGTCATCATTGGCACTAGTTTGGAAGGTTCCCAAGACCACATTGGCGAAAGGGGTGTCGTCGTAGCCGGTAACGGGGAGGTGGGCATTGTAAAGCTGTATGCCACCGATGTTCGATTTGCTGCGTCATCAGTCTGTCGTTCTAACCCGGGCGTCGCGTACTAGTCGAGTGCCTCTGCACTGCGCCGAAAAAATTGTATTCTATTTTTAACCCATTTGGACGTGCATGCGTCATGAATCCGTGACTGGGATGGGCACCACCATGGCCGCTTATATAAGTACATAGCCACATCAAAACGCGCCGATGTAGTATTTTAGTTGTCCTCCATGTTATGTAATAGCAGTGGTACATGTTATGTAATAGCTTGTTTTTAGGTTAGTCACCCTCTGTCACGCATCATTATTCCTGTGACGATCCCCCCTTTGTCCCTCCAGCCGGTGTCGCAGTACGGAGTTCGAGGCTGGTAGACAGAATAATGGGTCGGAAGTCTGGGATATGGGGAGTACGGGTGAAGCAGAAGCGAGGTGGATGGTCCCAGGAAAATCGTAGAAGCGTAGGATAAGAATCTAGTGTGAATAGGGGCAAGTGCCGTGTGGGCGTGGGATACGAATGGAGGACGTAAGAACTCGGGGAGGGTAGATATCTGGGGCTCGGATGGATCGTCTTCACTGGCGCCGTAGTCACGGTGGACCACTCAGTTCACTGGGCGCGTCGATTGTCGTAGTTCGGGTGTAAGAAGGTAATGTTTGGTACTATGTACCTACGGAACAAATAATCGGACTGATGTCCGACGTATCGAGGGGTAAGCGAGGAGGTACAGAAAGGGGGAAAGTCCGTGAGCGGGTCATTCCACCCTTCCACAGTGGGGGGAACTTTAATGTCGACCTCGACATGACTCGGAGAAAGGAAGGAATGGACCGTGACTCGACGAACTGGTAATCGTAAAGAGTAAGTAAGATGTAATCAAAGACGAGGGAGAGAAATGTGCTCGAATACAGGCTGCATGCGCTGGCGGAACGTCGATGGGCCCTGTGCATGCAAATCATCAAGCAGGGAAAGGATAGGGCGAAGCTGGGCTCGGAAAACACTGTCAAGCAGGGACTCCAAAAGCACTGTGAGTAACGAAACTCGTGCGCGAGCAAGATCTGAAGGTGTGACACGTCGAAGAGGAATGTGCTCGTGTGCGGGCACAGCACGATGGACTGGGGGGATCGCATGGGGGGAACTTGAGTTGTACTCGCACAGAGGTGGAACACACGGCTCTACGGTGACGGATTGTGGTGGAATGCGAGCGACGCGGGGCACAGGTGGTGGGTCCAAATGCTCAGGAACAACACACGTAGGGTTTCGGAGACGTGAGAGGATGTGCGCGGCAACACCGCCTGGATGACGTGTCATGGGGAGCGGAGAACCATCAAATAGAACAAGACGTCCATCGTCACTGAACTTCGCGAGAGAGCGGTGCAGAAGAATGGCAGTGCGCGGGCAGACTCGGAAGTCGAGGGGATGCCTCCCCGTCGTACCACACGCAAAGCAGCGGCGCGAGCGCGGTTTGGGCACGGGATCACGGGCTAACTCGGGCCGGAACGGCGCGGAACGGCGTTGTTCGACGTGCGGAGATATCGGGTGATCGGCGATCTCGAGTTCGGAGACTCGGCGCGGACGGGGTGATGTGGAACTCGGCTCGGAAGCGATGGCGGGAGTGACGTGGCGTAGGTGCCAGCTCATCGTGGACGACGGACACAGGGAGCAGCGTGGGGACCGGTAGGGGAGTGGAGATTGAATCAGAAGAAAGGAAGGACACACGGATGACGCAAATGACCCAGAGAAGGTTCGGTAGAAGAACCTTCCCTCGCGGTGGGCTCCACTGTCGCAGTACGGAGTTCGAGGCTGGTAGACAGAATAATGGGTCGGAAGTCTGGGATATGGGGAGTACGGGTGAAGCAGAAGCGAGGTGGATGGTCCCAGGAAAATCGTAGAAGCGTAGGATAAGAATCTAGTGTGAATAGGGGCAAGTGCCGTGTGGGCGTGGGATACGAATGGAGGACGTAAGAACTCGGGGAGGGTAGATATCTGGGGCTCGGATGGATCGTCTTCACTGGCGCCGTAGTCACGGTGGACCACTCAGTTCACTGGGCGCGTCGATTGTCGTAGTTCGGGTGTAAGAAGGTAATGTTTGGTACTATGTACCTACGGAACAAATAATCGGACTGATGTCCGACGTATCGAGGGGTAAGCGAGGAGGTACAGAAAGGGGGAAAGTCCGTGAGCGGGTCATTCCACCCTTCCACACCGGCCGCTCATATCAATATATGCAATATATTACTAATATCTCGGGATTCTTCGGAACAGAATTTGGCAAACCCCCTCTGCCACTTAAGCCGAGATACAAAACCTTTCATGCGGTCACTTTCAAAAATTCTGTGCTGAAGGATCCCGAGATTTGAGGATTTTGAGACACTTTGCCCCTTAGGTTTGGCTGCTTGGGGTGGATATCTTGCTACAAACGCGAAGGGGTTTTTGATTAAGGATTTAGCAGGGAGGCTTCATCAACCAACATTTACAAATAAATCAGGCCTGCAGCAAGCTTCAGTGATTACCGACAGCTGAGTACTAGTGCACATGTTTATCGGGCAAACTCGTCTACTTTTTACATATTGTTAAGTGCAAATGCAAGCTTAAAACAAATTGTGCTCTATGACTTTAACGGTTGCCTCAGTAATCGGCACTGCCACTGAAACGGCCGGTCTCCCCTTCAGGATTAGCACGTGCTTCAGGACCAATTTGACGGTCACCCTCGGTGTCTCGCCCCGTCTGCGACGGACACATATATCAAACCCTACCCCAACATCGACGAAGTCTCCAGGGCGCACGATATTTGCACTGCAACGCCTAAGCTCGGTCCCGAGCACGTCTTCTGTTGGTGCAAGCACACCAGCGGTGAGCGTGCTTGTGATCCTCCAATTAGCGTGTACACCGTTCAACCACCTGTCGGGGTCGTCGCCTGCGTGGACGGTATTGACAGCAGTGGAATTGGACTCCATAATCTGGTGACTACGTCAACAGGGAAAACTGTTAACGCGAGTTGGCGTACCTTGGTGAAGACACGTCTGCTCATGCGCAGCTCCAACGTATCCGTCATCGGTGCCAACTCAGCATCGCCACTGCTTTGGATGAGAGCTCGAATATTGTCGATTGCATGCAATTGGACCGCCCATGCTGGGCTGCCGTCACCGCAGATGCGGATGAATTGGATTGCTCCTGCAGCATCATAAGAGGATCTAGTCGGAACCTGTCAGCTTCGTGACTGGCTGATGTTATGCACTTACCCTCCCCAGTTCCCCAACGCTCTGAGGTTGCAAGCCTCCACGAATCCTTGCAAACGAAGAGTCACGATGCACAGGGTGCCCGTGGCCGCAACAGGCACGTAGCAATAGAATATGTCTTGGTTGCGACTAGCCTCGCGCGTGGTAGGATTGCGTCCGACATACATGAACATGTCGAGATCCGCATAGTGATGTGGCAAAATGGCATTCACCGCCATAGTGGACGTGTCGACAGGAACGTTAAGAGCACCCGACACGCAGTATTCTTCGGGCCACAGCTCGCAGCCGAGATTGCCGTCAACGTCTGGGAATGAACGGTCAGCACCACACATGTTTGAGTCGTCTTACTCACCTTCGACAAAGGACATTGTGTTCTGGAAGCCCGTGGTAACACGCGCACATTTTATACCCGCATCCCACACCTCGTTCAGCTGCTTCGGTATCAGTGGTGAGCTCTGCGTTGCAATGTTTTTCGCCTACCGCAAGGTTTTGCCGGTCCTTCAATTTTTTTGGGGGGTCGGGTCTCTCTCCTCCCTTTTTTTGCAATATGGTCACCAATCGGTATGTGGATTTCCAATTTTCTATTTCATTGATACGGATGTTGGGCGTCTGAAGGGGCCAACGATTAGGTGTCCTCCTGCAGTGGGGCGACACCAATTTCATTGATACGCCCGTCGAGCGTGTACATTTGAAAATAGTAACTAGCTCCATTCACCTGTTTCTCACGGTTGCGTTTGTCATCACATTCGTGTACATCACGGGTCATGCCTGGCTGCTTTAAAGCGCAAAATGTGTTGACACCGTTCAGAATAACCATCTCCTCCCGTTCCAAGCGTCAAAGTCCTACAAAGGCTCCAACTGTTGTGAAGAAACCGCGGTACGTAGCACCTACCTTGACTGGCCGTTTCTTATCCCATCGACAGCGTCGCGTCGCCAGAGGCAGATGTTGCCGACTCCCCGCTCAGCGCAAGCGAAAGTGTCGACGACGCGACGTCCGATTCCGAAGCACCGACGTCCTCGTTCTCTTCCAATGAAGTTGCACCGGCATCATCACCCCCTCCACACAGCGACGGCGAGCTACAGGTAATTGAAGGAGATCAAGAAGACACGAGTCAGTCGATTGTGCAAGGTAAATCACTGTCGTGACGATTTCAGGAACTGACTTCACGCAGGAGAAGAAGCAGACACTCCTGAGACTAAAGCGACAGTACCAACAATGGTGCCTTTGTCCGCACTGGTCAGTACCGATGCATGCCATCACTATAAGCTGACGGCTGTCTCAGGAGGCTGCATTGAAAGCTGCGCGCGAGTGTCACTTGGACTCACAACACATTGATCACTGCGGAGAGGATCTCGTTGGGTGAGCTGGTGTTGTTCTGGTTCGAATATCATGCTCATAATGCACTAGGCGGCTGGCGAGACTTGCTGTATACGCAGACGCTACGAAGGGTATTTATACGATCATGAAGTGCCCCTTGGATGGCCGATGGAACGACTTCAGTCCATTCGATAAAGCCGAATCGTTCTTGAGGCTCGGTAATTCCAATAAACCTTTGGTTCTGTGGGCTGTCGGTGAAGTCGTCGACTCTTCTCTCGTGTCCGTAAATGGGAACCCGCCGTGGAAAGTAAATGTGTCCTTGAAACCTCTTGATAGCCACATCAGGGCGTTCTGTGCAAAATTGTTGCATGGTCTCGCCGATCCCCCTGATTCCAGTACGTGATTTCGACAGATAATGTATCAGCGCTAAACTATATTTCAGCCTTGAGTGGATACTGGACCGATGGGTGCGTCAACTTTAGTGCATGGACTTCCAAGCGTGGAGAAAAGGTGTCTCTCTCGCTCATATTTCCCTACGACTATAGTGATTAACTGACATGGCAGGCACGCAACTGGGATGAAGTTTACGACGCTAGCGCTCGCTTGTTATCTAAGAGCGCCATGGTAAAGCTGCCTGCAGGCGACGTTCAACCGGGCGACCTCGTGCTCGTTGAAGCCTACATTGTCCGCTATACCAACAAAGATACTCGAGTGAAGGGTAGTGCGGCGTGGAATAACTGGCTCACCGTTATGACCATGCTGTCCGTCAGCGTACTCCAGAAGGTGCCTTCTAACCGTGTGTTCCGCGCAACAGTTCAATGGCCCCTACTAACACCGCTTCAGTGCCTGTTCCCGCGAGTGCTTTACCAATTGTCATCGATGACGAGGGGATCAATATCTAGCTTCTGTTGCCTTACTTACGAAAAACCTATGTCTGACTCCTGAATGTATTGTGCAAGGGGCTTGTCAATGAACGTCGCGCACCCCTATGTATGCAGCAAGTCAAATTGATGTGCATACTCATAAGAACCATATGTGGTATCACCGTGTCGTCCGCCGACAATGATCCCCACTGAACAAGACCTGGCGGGATGGTTCATGACCCAGTCACCAGACGCGACTGTACGACAAATGGTGCTCAATGCTTGTCAGGAAAAGGCGTGGCTCGTCAGTGTTAAGGTCCGCTCCTCCATATGAATCCCTTAAACCGACACCCCAACTTTGCGAAGCGTATGAGGTCAATACGTGCAAAGTACGCTGGATCGGGAACCAACATCTTTTACTGCGGTCCATCTGTGACGGGCCATCCGTTAGCGGATCGAGCAGCACTCGGGGACACTTGACGAGCATCGCCAGTCAAACCTTGGAGAGGCCTTGCCTTGAAGATATTGCAGCTGTTTTGAATGTTACGCATGTGAGTCGTCCTATCGGGCCTTCCGTCATTGATATCTTACGTGCTTGAGGTTCGTCTTGCGGGACGATTTTATGATAGGAATCCAGACATCTTGGACTGGTATTACGAGGTGTGTAACAACTGTTGGGTACGGTATCAAGTGCGACGATATTTAGATATGCGTTGCCGATCCGCCCGTTCAGGGGTGCTACAACCCGATTGCAGGGATCTTCCTCAACGGTGATCATTGTTACGGGAATGTAGTAATCATGAAGAACGGGCCTGACCTGGGCACCTGGGAACCTAGCATTGATTTAACTGCGTTGAGCAAAACGATATGGTGGAGCTTCCGTTCCGGAAACCACAAGGAAATCGTAGGCGCTCGAGACATGGAACGTGTTTTGAAGACTTATTACTAGGTATCAATTGCACTGTATGTAGTCGGCTATGTTGCGTCATGTTCGAAGCAAACACATTTCAAAATTCTGTGTCGGTCTGGCTACGTAAACATCTCAGGGGTAAGCAATTTCAGCTTACAAATCTCGGATACGGTCAACCGACGACTTGGCGTACGTTTTTCGAAGAAATTCGAATGGTATCACATGGCACTATTTCTCCGCGACCTGAAAACGGTCCGACTTCACGGCGATCATGAACCCCTTGCCGTCTGATGCAGCAAAGAAAGCCGACATGTTGAGAGTTCGAAATTTGAACAATATCACATGGTACAATTTCTCCCTCCATGGGCGACCAGAAGACGGTCCGACTTCACGGCGATCATGAACCCCTTGCCGTCTGATGCAGCGAAGAAAGCCAACACGTCGAGAGATCAATCTCCTCCACGTCGCCTGAGTTGACTTGTGCATGGCCCATAACTGTTGATGTCAGCGATGTTGACGCACATACAGCCAATGAACTGACCTCCGGATATCTAATTGGAAATAAGAAGAAGTGTTCTGGTGTGTCCGCCAAAATCGGGTCCATAGTACTGTACTGGTTCCGAGTAGTATGAACACAGGAATTCAAGGGGCATATGAAAAACACTATCTGCTTTTTAAACTATTGTACCGCCGTGCCCCCCCCCTCCTCTCTCTCTCTCTCTCCCTCCAACCCCTCCCGAATAAACTCAAGTGATCATGACATGTTGCAATGTACACGTGATCGAGAGTTTGTTGACGACCACGGTGAGCGCATTTACAGTCTCCACGACAAGCGCTGACAGATTACCTAGCCCTACCTGTCCTTCACTACCGCATTGTATTACGGGTCAAACTGCACTGAACGTCATCTGGTACCTGTCCCATTCGATTTGGGAACGACTGCTTTCGCATTGCCAGACGAGCTCGATGTCGATTTTTGGCTTGACGAGATCATGGGAGACGTGGTGGATATTCAAGACATTTGCAGCATGATAACTCATATCGACGGGAGCCCTCTTCCGCACCCATTCATGATACTTCACATCAACGACGACTATTCCGAGTTCGCCAGTGTCTCAGATAGCACTGTGAATTTGTCTGTTCTCACGCACACAGGGTATCAAACCTGTGGGAATATCCTTGTCATCGCTTTGATTGATCGTAACCACGTGATCACTTTTCCAACCGAGGCCATTCATCTGGCGGACATGATTGTCGCAGAGTATGTTTTATTATTATTATTGGATCAGCGCTCAGGTTAATGTGATCCGCAGAGGTATAAAAAGAGGGAGGGTTAGATAATATGCTACCCATGCATGTGCCTGTCATGTCTGCTGCAATGCGCGTGTTCTTCATTTCGGAGCTGCTGTGCCACATATTCGGTCTTTGCGCTATTCAAGACTTGGTCAAATTTTCTCACTGTTCGCCTGTTGCACGTGATCTTGTTCGCCAGTTCCTCCGCGATAGGATTGCGACCTTCACCCGCCCATTTATTCCAACTTCAGTGATGCGATCGTTCGGCCACGTCCTGCATTGTACTCGCGCCGCCGTAGTGGCGTCGGTTGCTAGTGCAGTGATCCGTACCGACATAAAATTCGCAGATGCTGACTTGCCTTCAAATATTAACATCCTGATCCCAAGGGGATCTATGTGGCTTTGGGACGTTCTGCTTGCCAACATGGGCAAAACTATGCATATCACGAGAGGGACCTCCGAATTTCTCCCTCGCCATGCGGACACCGTAAGGGTGGTTCGAGTATACCGCATCTGGCTCCCTGGTGTGACGGTAAGAATCCTGTTTCGCGTCAACCTGCCGCTCATTGTGGTTGCAGCGAGAGATTACCATTTCCGAGAGCCGCACTGCATCAATCCTGGCCCCTTTGCTTGCTAGCAAGTACACGGGCCAGATGGTCGCAATCACTTCCAGGCACATAATCAGCGTTTATGGATTGGCTGCCATGACAACTTCAATGGACGGAATGGGGGTTAAGTCATGTGCGATATGCGGTACTTCTCTTCATATCAACTCCCATAACGATAGAGGGCGAGCACCTCTGATCGCCGGAACACAAAAAATTTGTGCGCTACCCCGCGCTTGATATCTTCACGTGACCAACGTATTTGGCATCGTGAGGGACATAGTATGTCTCCACATTTCCACTATATCTTCCAACACACTGACGGTTTTTACGAGCAGGCCCCTGTACATAATGGTTATATTCTGACGTTGACCAAACCTACGCTTGCCGCGCCCACCGACGTAGCTTACCAGCTCCAGGGCATGTACGAAAGACAATGCGAACAACTCCACCAAATATGTATTACGGACAGTGAGCGTGTGCTCCGACACTTTGAGGTACGCCGACAATCTGTTCTTACCACCGCACTCTGAGTCCTACATCATACAGGGTTCCACAGTCGGGGCGCAGTGGCTACTGCCTAGCAGTATCCCCGGTCATAGGGGAAACACAGTTCTCATCACGGTTCCTGAAGACCACCTACCGCCGGGGGAGGTGGGGGACTTCGCAATCATGCAGGTGTCAATGCAATTACTGGGTGGGAGCAATGTGCGAGTACACCATATTGCGTCCCGTGGTTTCGGAGGTCTGACATTTGACAGGAATATGTTTTAACTGCGCGATCGGGGGACTTATTTCCCGTGTTTGTCTCGGAAGTCTATCAGATCTGAGGATATACGTATCAATTTCAGTTTAATCCATTTGCCAACGACTGTTTCGTGTCCGCGATCGATTTTGATACTCAACGCTAAGGGGTTTCAACCACCGCCCTGAAAGAAGGAAAACCTAAAATAAGATAAACTTTATAACTTACCGGGCATCCGTGTCTATTCACTCAACCTTCCACAGATGAAAAAGGCGCAGGTGATCCCCTCTGCCCTCGCTCGTAGAGGTACGACATGCTTCAGAATGACCCCGGGTAATAAGCCTCCCAAAATGTGCCCCTCCCTCCGCTCTGCATCTGCATCTGCTCTGTGATGTTTACATGCCATACCTTAGAGCTGCTCAGCGAAAGGCTATGTGGTCGAAACTAGCGATGCGTTTGTCGCCACCTCAAACCAGATCGAGATCCAAGGCTGTAAGCCCAAACTCCAGGTGCGTGCGTATCAATCATGGTGGCGATCGCAATTTCATGCGCTCTGTTTATTGCGTCCGACGCGGGTCTCAGGAAGTCAGCAAGGCTTGAGCAGATGAGGAATAGGAAGTAGCAGTGTATTACGTATATTGAAATTTGATATGTGAAGTCGTTCGAATTAAAAAAGGTGCCCCAGCAGGGGTTGCGCGCAACTGCCTTCCGTGGACAATGCCACACATACCCGACGCTGCACTCACACCGTCTCAGTTCGTCGCCGTTCTGATCGGCCAAGGATCTCGTTTCCTTGGTCTGGCGGAGGTGGGAAAGCATTTTTTCTTCCCCAGGGAGCACAACTGGAATCACGATGTGCTTGTGGTTGTGCTGGGTGCAGTCACACACGAGTACGATTTCAAAACAGTCATATTTGGGTCTGTGAAGTCACATCCGGTAAGATGTGCTTTACCTTCATTTGATGGTAACTCATGTTGGTAGATCGTGGACTGGAACCATACGTATTTCCGGCTCGGATGCCCAGACTGGTCCGAACTCGGATGGGGCCACTCCGCTTTCGTGGATACATTCACAACTCAAATAGACAGCCTGCGCCTGACTGAACACGTAGAAGAAGAAATCGATGTCGACGAGCAAAAGGCATGCTTTTCTCTCAAGCTTCACTCGTCTTCGTGTTAATACATCGACAGTATCCGACTATCCGCCACTGCACAGACGGGAACGATATCCTCATCGATATCATCCAGAGGGGTGGTCGGCATCCGATATACATGGTTCCCGCCTCAACTGGGGCTTGTTACGCTTTGCACTGTCAGCAGGACAAGCGCTCGTTCCCTTTTGCCGTGGGAGACACAGTTGTCATTGAAGCAACCTTCCACAGAGACGAACAGCAGTTCTCGGACTACGACCATAACCGCGTGAGTAACGTGTTCACCATCACTTGTTGTGCCCTGAGGAATGAAGGACTATACTCTCGTAGCAAATCTTATCAGGATCGTCAAGGCACGTGATATTCTATCGTCGCCGACGGTGAGAACACTCCATCGGAAAATGGTCCACTCCGCCCACTCAAACACTGTAGATGACTTTGTCCGGCGACGAAGGGCAGTAATTTCTGGCGATCAGCGGTACTACTACTAGGAGTGGGAAGAATCGTATAAGCGCAAAAGCGCGATACCATGTAAATGCTCAGATGTCTAATCAGATCTCTTCGAGAGGTAGGTATTAAAGAAAGAAATTGGATTACACATTGTCCACTGCGACCCATGTGCTGCGGTGCACCATTGGAACAATGAAACATAACGTCATCGTGTCTGTCTCGTATTTAACCTAACACTAGGGATGCCACCGACTCCAGCAGTCGTCTTACCAGAACTGCCTGCTTTAGATGGCCGTGGTGAAAGTGTTGTTCTACTACTGGTCCATTGCCACGCATTACAGTGGACGTCGTAATGGTATTGATGCTGTGCAACGTTATACTATAATAGTAAATTTTCCCACACGGCTAAATACTGCGGCAATCAGCACGTGAATAATTCCGAAATGGTCGCCCCTTTGAAAATCGTAAATCGTGGACAGGCACAAATGTTGCGCATTCTCGATGGAACCCCTGATTCTTCAGTCCCCTCCCCGCCGTTATGTACCCACCGGCCGCTTCGTCGTTCAGAGAAGTTCTTTTCTTGAACACACTGGGCGACTATGGGACGGACACTCTCTGCAATTGCAGACTTAACGTTCACTTTCAGCTGCTCCCCAACTCCTGCGTAGTAGAAATGGAGGACAGTAACTGTACGAAAACATTCAAGATATTTGGATGTGTGCGAAGCCTCATAAGTCTTGCAATTTCCGCTGCGATGTGGCTTCACTGTCCCCAGAATGTCATCGCAAAAGTGATCGAGCTCGAGAGGCCCCCCTTGAACACACAGCGACGATCCGCGTATACCATCTGCTCTATGTATGAGCAACAGCTTTTATCGTTGTCCTTACTATGCGATGACGATGCACTGCTCGAACGAGAGACCATATCAGTCTCTTGGGCAACTGATATGGACGCTAAACTTGACGAAGGGGCACTCATTGTCGTGGATTGCCTCCTCACCTGTGGAGGGTACGGAACTGTAAGTTACATTCACGTTATCTACGCAGTGGCGGAGCGCTGACAAATAGTAGTTCACCGTCCTAGGCATGTCTTTGAATTCCTTCGATTTAATGACGAGATAGAATCCCGTCCACCCGCACTGCGCTTATGTCAACTATTAATGATTTTATGCCGGGAACTAGTTATGCTCCCTTGAACTGATTTTCTGCTATCGCAATTGTGGCACATCGCGGTACGTGTACACGGACGTCCCGAAGCGCAGCCGCGTGCATACAGTTGTCCACAAATAATATCCATATAGAAGAATGGACCTGGGTTTTTTCTTTGGCCGCATAACTTGATTGGCGGGCGGTGCACCAATGACGTTAGGCATTCCGCAAGGCAGATAATGTTCACCTGCAATGCAGTGTTATTTCAAAGTCCGCTCGGAGGCTCGATCCAGCCTAACTGACGGCTTCGACATTGTGACGCGTATGTGGGCTCAACCAGCTGGAATATGGCCACACATTATTGGGAGAAAGTGAATTTTATCCCAGTAGCAAGATAATGTTCGACTTTTTTTGGTTTGTACTTCACATGCTTGGTTTAGCGAGAATAAATCATATAAATATCCATTTCCTACCGGATCTGGGTTGAACATTACCTCCAGACTCCTCTTGAAACGGATTCTGCAACCCCGTCCTCGAGTATCGCCCTGCTAACAGTCCGCCGGCTCATTTGACCGTTAATCTTCACCCCAAAGACTGTTGCAATCTCCGCCATTAAAGCCCCGATCTTTCCGCATGCGTAACCGCTCCGCGACATTGTACGAGAATTGCAGTGGTGATCTGAGTGGGTGTGCACGACATATGTAGTTTTCATGATCTTTGCCTTGAATTTTTCTCTTTCAGCAATTTAAATACGGGTATTGTGTATTTGTGGGCAATTCTACGTGCCTTTTGGACAATGACTGCTGCTCGTGGCAGCGAGCGGCTCTTGCTAGACCATATTTGATTGTGTTGTTTTCCGGGGACCACGCTAAGCCGGGACGGCAACCGGTCCCGAAACAAGAGAAGACGTGACATCGAACCAACCTAATTTGGTTCAAAGCCACCTAGAGCTGCCGATCATTTGGCTGGCTAAGCTCGGTTTAAGAGCGGGAGTCGATACACATTGGCAAGTGCGGCACATCGAGTGTGGCAACCATTTCCGCGTCTCTCTCCGCGCAGTCGACGCATGTTTGATGCCTTTCGACCTTGAACGAGGGGTGTCGACAAGTGTAAGATAAGGAACGTCGAGTATGTTGCGGGTTTTGAAGATTCAAGGTAAAGTACTGGACGAGCATTGGGGCAGACTCCCGCAGGGAAAGCAGATATGCTGTCCAGTGCACTGTCGTGCCAAGAATGGAATAAATAAATAAAAAAACCGAGCAACCGTCACAGGAAAAGCACGGAGAAAAGGATGACAAATCGGCGTCATTGGTAGAACCTTGAGCGATGACTGTGTTGTTGAGGATGGAAACCAGAAGATAGCACACCTTTGGGGTCCTTCATTAGAGGGAAATTCAGAAGGGTGCCCTCAAAAAACTCCCAAAATCCACACGCAAAGAAACACACATATAGGCGGGCAGGACGCACGTCGCGGCGTTTGTGAAGAAGATGGCGAGCATGCTGTCGC
This sequence comes from Mycena sp. CBHHK59/15, assembly GCA_029204085.1. Classification (NCBI taxonomy): domain Eukaryota; kingdom Fungi; phylum Basidiomycota; class Agaricomycetes; order Agaricales; family Mycenaceae; genus Mycena; species Mycena sp. CBHHK59/15. Next base: position 21,701 of record JARGXW010000797.1, read on the forward strand.
CGAGGACGAGGAAGAAGAGCGCGGGGCCGAGGGTGCCGATGCCGAGCGTGGAGAGGACACGAGCCAGCTGGGGGATGAGCATCGGCGAACGATTAAAAAAGAGAGGTGGGGAGGGAGGGGGTGGGAGGGGTGGTAGGGGGAGGACGGGCAGTGAAAGGAGCACGAAACATGGAGGGAGGGTGGAGCGAAGAGAGGGACGCGTCGACTAGAGGCACGCGGAGGGACGGGGACGGACGGGGCTAGGTGGGGTTGGAGGGAAAAAGAAAAGCAGCACGTGGGTAGGGAGACTCGAATGGGAGGCACGGGATGGGCACAGTAAGATGGTTGTGGGAGGGGGGGACGCGGTTCCAGTGGGAGATGGTAGACGCTAGACGCAGACACAAACGGGCAGTCGCACTCACATCCATAAATTCGCACTGGGGTGATTAGGCCGCTGGTCCTCGGGCACACGCTGAATGCCACGCCAATCTTGCGCTCAAGCGTCTCGGAGAGCGCGAGCGAGCGCCCCCAGAACGACGTCGTGTCCACCGGCGCGGGCGCGCCGCCGTCCAGCACGTTCAGGTCATCTACGCGCATCGTTAAGTTGCCGTATAAGTCGGAGGAGAGGACACACCATAGTGGGTGGCGTCGGCCTCCACGTGGGCGGGGTGGGTCTGCTTCGCGGGGTCCGTCACGGAGGCGGTCTCGGATTTCACGGTCGACACGCTGCGAGCGGCGAGGAGGAGGGAAGAAAGAGCAAGAGACGCAGAGAAGAGCACGGATGGTTGATGTCGACGCGTCCCAGGTGCAAGGTGGTAGCAGAATCCATTCTAGAAAACTGGTCTCCGGGGTCTTTTCTTAGCATTTTGCGTGTTTTTGTCAGATTTTTGAATACCTATACGAATTGTACTCCGGATGGCTTCTTCTTGGTGAATACACCCCATAATGTATGTTCAGATTTTTCCTTCGCATCCTCGATGTTGTTCAGGCGCAAATTTACGGTCAACATCAAGGGTATGGTGTTTTGTGATTCCCGGACCCTATGCCGGTTTTTGTTTTTGACGACCCCCAGGCTGAACCAACCAACCACGTCATACCACGTGACGTCCTAATAAGGCAATTATTCACGTGAGGAATGAGCGACCACACCAGAAATGGCCAAACTGTTGCTCGTCGACCTCGACGGCCTACATAGGATTTGAGAAGTTGTTCTGAGGTGTCCTGAGAGAGCTAGTTCTAATTATGTACGTATAAAACTGGAAATATTTCCTTCTATGTTGGTTTTCTACCCGTCGGCAGTTTATCAACAGTTTATCGCCCGCCGCGAGGACGCTTCGAGGGGGGCTCTTTCGCAGACAAGCATGCCTCGCATATCCAATTAGTGGGAACACTTCCCAACTGGAGGCAACCGAGATGATACTTGAAATAATCACCGAGTCAGCGGAAAAGTTAATAAGTAACGAAATATTAATCGTACCCATTTGGTCTCGCAACCTTCTTTTCTGCACTGCGCTACGTTTGGGGCATCCACATCGTCCAGGGGTTCCGCTGAATAACCACAAACACAGTGTTTCAGGGCTTCTGTCCAGTCCCCCACCCCATCTTGTAACTCCCGTTGTTTGCGTTTGCGACCAGAACGCCTCGTAGCAGGCTGTGCCGGATCCAGACTGGGCGCAGCATCCGAACCTGCTGCATTGGTTACAGCTGGAGTGGGATCACTCATTATGGCATCAGTGTCGATACCGTGGTCGCTGAGGTTAGGAGAGTCCTGTCAAATACATTTTGGGAACTGAGCATGTAGCACGTAGTGTGCTCACCTCTTCGTCAAGATCCATATCAGTCGGGCCCGTACTAGAAGGATTTACGGGAAATTCAGAATCCGAAAAATATTCCAGGGGTGAAGGTGATCGCCGTGGAACGTCGGGTGAGACTGGTGGCTCATAATCGGAGTTGCTATGTTGGGATGGCTGTGGTGATGCAATTGGAGAGTCGTGAATGAAAGGACTGTCGCTATCAGAATCGGAATGTGGGCTTGGTTCAGGTGCTTCGGAGCTGGAAACAAAGGTGGAATGAAAATAAGAAGACGATCTTCAAGGCTGAGAGACTCACACGAGGGCAAGACTGGAACTGTGAGCAGTGGAAATTTTCAGTGTGGGTCGGACCTTCTTCGCGGTTTTCTTTTTGTTGGGCTGATCCTTCGTTTTCTGCCATATGGTGCGCATCGAATCCACTTCTGAGCAATCGAGCTCCCACAGGTGCTTGTAGCGTCCAACCGAAACACCCGGATGAGTACGCATCAGGTGGTACTTCAAATTGTAGCGCCACACTGCGGGAGCCTTTGAATCACATTCAGGACAACGGAGGGGGACATTAGAGCATGGCGATTTTTTGCTGAATTTTTCTGCGGACCCGTAGTTGAATCTCTTGACAAAATTTGGGCAACCGTGAGACGCGTTAAGGTTAACCGACACTCCATCTCCTGTCTTCTTTAGTACGAAATGGCACATGGGAAACGCACGGCAACAAAGGCCACAGGGCTGGTCATCCCGAGCGATGGTGGAGTCATGTAGAATGTGGGCACCCATATGTGTCAAAACTGTTTGCGGACGAGTGACGTCGAGCGCAACAGGAGGCGTGCACTTCAAACAAAGATGGGAATCTGATTCTTCGAGACCTTCTATCTCGGAATCCCCTTCACAAACAAAGCATGCGTAACCTTCAAGCACGTCCGTTAAAGATTAGAGCCTATTTGAAAAAAAGAAAAAAACACGCACCAGCAGATTCTCGGTAAGGGAAGTTAGACGTCGGCGTGAATTTTGGAATCTTTTTGTTAAGGTCCAGCGTGACTTCTTGGAGGAGTTGAGCACCGAGACCGCGAAGAACGCTACTTTCGAAGAGATAGTGGGGTTTCCAACAACTCGAGTCGATAAATTTGGATCCACGGGAAGCACCAAGCGCCCAGGAGAAATAAGCACATCACGGAGCACGCCAGTTGAGCGCCAGTCGTGCTTGCTGTCGGGGTCATCCTCGGTAGTCGCAGGGATGAGTTGAAGAATATGAAAATGAACAGCGATGTTCCGCTCCTGCAGCACATCCAGGCTGAGCTGGTCGTTGGATTTTGAGTCAAGCCGCATGTCTGTGACTTCCCCGATGCAAACAAATAACTTCTCTTCGCAGCGGACCAAGGTCGCGATCGGCTCCGAGACGAGGAGATACGGGGAGTCCGACTCTATGAGGGTGCTGGGTTCGTCCGATTTGGCTGAATATTGCTGCACGTCCGCGACGCGTTTCAATCGATCTGTGGATCCGGCCTGGTAACCGTATTTCTGCATCAGTGACAAAGCGCGTGTCTTGCGGAGTGGCTTGTTCCCAACAGTGATGAACTTGCTGAATGTCGGAGCCTGAGAGTCGTCGAGGATGTCCTTGTCTACTGCTGCGTCCTCGAGGTCCGGCGAAACCGACGACTTAGGGGCAGCCGCGGCCTGCTCATCATCGTCCTCGTTATCGTCCACGTCAAGATCTTTGTGCACGATAAGCTCGCCGAGCGGCGAGAGAATGTTGACGTTGTAAGCGGTGTCGAGGGCGCGGAAATACTTGGCCAGCGCGGGCAATTCCTGCTCGATGAGCCGGCGACCACGGATCCAGCATGTTTGGGGCGAAACACTGGCCACCGAGGTGTCTCCCCGCCACAACCCCGGCTTGATGTGGTCCACACTATTTGGCAGAGCGGTGGAATCCCTTGCCAATGCGGGAAGATGAAGCCGCCGCGGGGGGCGATCCCAATGAGGGTACTGCGCGAAAATGTTGGCAACTTCTGTGGTCCCTGTGATCCTCTCCACAAGCTGGAGCATGTCTAGATTGCGGTCATTCCCAATCATCGTGCGAAGAATACCAAATAACTCTTCCAGGCGGTCTGTCCCGAGAAGTATCAGCCAGAAATTGCCGGTAGGATCGTCGACCTTCGCCTTTGCGACGCAGAAGTACGCATTTTTGATCATGATCATAATGTCAGTGAATAAAAGCATCGGCAACGCTTCTTTCTGCCCGTCACGATACAGAAGTAAGTTCAAATGCGCTGCCGTGCTCAGGTGCTCCAACTGTTCGGATAGGGTGAGGTCGACGCAGATGTAGAGGAAAATCAAATCATAGAAGAAGGACCCGATGATTCGGAGTGCGTCTCGTGCAGCAATGAAACCCGGGCGCGAACCCTCAGGGGCGGGAGGAAGGTTCCAGAGATCTTTCAGGAGCTCGTACGCCAACTCCACGTCTTGCTTATCGTCCGGGCGTAACACCGAGTTGATATGCTGTGTCGAGTGACCGGCCTGCTGAAGATGCGCTCGGATGATTGCTGGTGTGATTTGAACCCCGAACACCTTCATCCCCAGCATGCGCAGTAGCCGATTGCGCCCCCACTTGAAGATATGCTTCGCGTCTTTGTCGGCTGTTATATCATCTTCGCCGACGTGGAAATCCATCAACAGCAGGTCTGACAGAATCGGATAGATGTCGGATTCGGGTGCCAGTGTGCGAGAGAATGCTAGTCTTGTCCACGAAGGCTTTTCCACGTCTAGTGTCCCCGTCGGATGCGAGGGACACAATGCGAAGTCCGGTGAGATCACGTTTGCTGTTCACGCCATCGATCGTAGGTTTCACGACATTGTGGAGGTGCTCTGGTCCGGTTTCCTTTCTACAATCGCCCGAGATCAAGATGGGACGGGCAGCATACAGCCTTTTCTCGTCGCTGAGAATCCCAAGGGCTGCCATGGTGGCCTGGATGTAAGTCTTCTCAGTGATTGAACGACGTGCGAAGTACGCTCGCAATTGCTTACCTCACCGGCAAAATGCACCTTGTTCTCTTCCTTCGCGTTGAATAGCTCCTGGAGGTCCTCTTCGTTGTTAAACTACAGGCTGACACTGTTCCCGTGCTGGCGGCATACCCCGAGGAAATTGTTGGTCTTCGGGTCCCACCGCATGCGTTTCTCGGTCGCGATCTCGTCATACATCAAAACGACGTGCTTGGGCTTCTTTGCAGAAAGGACCTCCGTGATGCCTTTAAAAGAGGCACCCACGTTTTCGGCGACTTCAGCTGTGTTGGGCTTCCCAGGGGACGGTACAATCGGGGGCACGGTTGTCCGCTTTGCCAATGTCCGCCGGCTGGGCAGTCCAAGGGCCTGATGCGCAAAATCCCACGCGATTTCCAGCGAGCTTCCAAAGAAGTACACCACGAAGGTCGTCTTTCTCGGTGTAGCTCTTCGGGTGGTAGACTCTGTCTGCGGCCTTGTCGTACGTCGAAAGAAGACCTCGGATGCCCTGTCTGCACCCGCACTAGGCGGTCCACGTTTTCCACTCGAACAAAACGCTTGTGGTCCGTGAGTGATCGTGCCTGTCGTGCTATACGCCTCGCCGCATTGAATCCCCGCATTTTCATCTCTTCTATGCGCTTGTTCTTGCGACGAAGCAGCTCGATCAAGCCCGAAAACGACTGGTACGCATAGTTCGCTTTTTCGTGTACCCGATGTTTTGCGCGGTCTAGAATTCCTTCCAGGATCGAGTCCTTCGAAAAGTCGGTGCATGCGCGACAGTTGGAACGCCCTTTTGCACGTATTTTGCTGCAGGCTATTGATCGAAGCGTAAGTGTGCCGTCGGCGCTACTGCTGTAGGTCCACGGAAGCTGCAAGGTGTCGTGTAATGCGTATGGGTAATCCGAGCTGGCCGTTTTGCCGGGGCCGCTGAAAGGGAAGACGAATCCCCCACAGGGAAGCGCTTTCTTGGATGGCCGGGGTGTTTCGATAGTTATTTCAGGTTTTTCCGCGTTGATCTCCGCATCCGCGTCGATATCAATGATGTCGCAAGCAGACTCAGGATTTGCTGGTGAGGTGCTCATTCACAATCCCGATACGTTGCTGACTGGATTCGCTAACGATAGAAAGGCATGACTGATTTGAGCGCAAGTTCATTAGGACAAGCGAGAAGTTACCAATAAAAATGGGGCCATCAAGCGGAAGGCCGACTCGGGGATGTGAGTCTGACTTGCCAGATCAGATGAGTAGACACCGATTAAATTAAAGCTCACCGTCTTCGTCAGGAACCTCTTCAACGACAGGATGTGGTGAACGTGAGGACATAGTGGAGATTCTGTAACACAGTGAGTAATTACGATCCGATGCCACAGATGAACGTACACAGAGTTCACAGCGTCTATGAGCTGCTCGAGCTTGAGCTCGACGGGACCTCCTTCTAACCCGCGCTCCCGAATGAAATAATCCAGGAAGTGCAGTGTACCATTCAAACCAAAAGGCCCTCGTGTGACCAAGCGAACTCTGGCGTCAAGTCCGGCACCGTAATCAAAGGCCTTGCGAAAATAGCCACCTAACTCCTCCCAAAGCGAGCATACAGGGGTATCCTGGGATACATATTCCGCCGGCACGCCAGAGAACACCGCCAGAGGGCTGGATTCATCAGCATTCGGCACACTTGAAGGTAAACGTTCCACAGCGGCCCGCAGCTGATCCAAAAGCTGGATTATGCGAGAAGGAAGAGCGGGAGAAGGTGGCGGTGGGTCAGAGGACTGGTTTCGAGTGATTTCAGGACTGGAAGAGGCCCCCCCGACTGGATACGGAGCTCTGACAGCCGCCAGGACACGGCCGATCGGTGCGGTGGTTTTTTTGAGCCATGTTGTCAAGCTCGCATTCTTACGAGGCTGATTATCCTGCTTTTTAGTTTTCTCTTGGCAAGTCTGTGTGTCGAGGTGCCTGCGGACGAGATTTGGCACACCGGCAGTGCCATATTTAATGAGGGCACCGCACTTCGGGCAAGTCGCGCTCCCTAGTTTGTGCACGTCTTTCTTCCAGACAGTGTTCAGGTCGCCGGCACTAGCCTGCTCTCGTTGGTTAGCTTCGGTTCTATGCGCGGATTCGTACGTACCGGTTCTCCTGGATCCTCAGGACTCATCGTCGTAAAATTTTCGAAGGTGTTGCCGTGATTGCCGATGATTTGCGCCTGATTTGATCGGCGATCACACTACTATATTGGGCCAGGCGGGGCGCAATTGGGCATAGAAGGTGTTCCCGAGGTGTACACCACCTCAAATGAGTATATTACGCTCAGAAACATCGCAAATAATGTCCTTTTGAGCCCAAAAAAATCTCATAGGGAAAATGTTTTTCGGACCTCGAGGGTCGAACCAACCAACCGGCACTAGGTCCGGCATTCACGGTCCGCCATACCCTTGGTCAACATCATGACTTGCCTTTTGGGGGCTGACTGATCCAACACTGGTGATGGCCGAAAAGGTGTGCGTCATGCGCCGTAATCTGTAACTGTCACTGTTAAGAGCTGTGCACTTGCTATCCCGTGCCAATCCACCATGGTGTTTAGGCCAGTCGCCTCAATATTCGGGACCCTTGGAGCCTATGTGCTCTACCGCGTTTTCAACATGGTCTACGCAGAGCTCACGTCGCCGCTGCGATATCTGCCAGGCCCAAAATCCACGCACTGGTTTTTCGGGAATCTGAAGGAGCTGGCGAGCAACATGCGTCTTCTATTTTATGGCTTTCTTGCCCAAGTTCTGAACCTTTGCTTGTAGCAAACCTCGGGTCTTGACAAACGCACCGCCGAATGCTGGGTGGCCCAATATGGAACCGACTCTTTGTGCGTTTACGAACCTCATTTGAATGGGACGCGATTCTCATGTGATTTGACAGGGCCAATTGCAGCTATATATCACGGATAACAAGGTGCTTCACCACTTTCTCTCCAACACTCAGATCTACCAAAAATCTGAACTGACTCGGTTCAGTCTTGGACGCATCGTCGGGCCAGGTGGGCGGTGCTTCTTCGTCTTTTCCTGCCCCCCGTGTGAACGGAAAGTGCCCCAGGGATTCTTGTTGTCGACGGTGACGTTCATAAACAGCAGGTTGGTTACTCCGTGCATGGAACTGAAACCAGCATTCTGACTTTTGTTACTGCGCCAGCGCAAAATTGTGGTACCACAGCTACCATACTTGCACCCAAGTCCTAACCATTTACTCCCAGAACCCCGCGTTCGGCGCACCCCAGATCCGCGAACTCACAGGGATCTTGGTGGAGAAATCCATCCAGGTATGGGCTTGCTGCGTTTCAAGAATTGCCCAGTTTATCAACAATTATTGGTCTTTTCAGCTCCGAGATATCAGGGCTGCCGAGGCAGCGCAGGGCGGTGGCGTCGCGCGTGTGGAGGTCCTCTCGTGGCTCAGCAAAGCCACCCTCGACATCATCGGGCTCGCAGGTGTGTATCTTTCAGTCCTCCCACCAAATTTAGTGAAGACGCACCCAACGAGCTCGCGGCGGCATTCGAAGTGCTATTCGGAATGGAGACTGAGTTCAGCGTTATGCGCGCGATCCGGGCATATTTTCGCATTTTCCGCCGCATAGTAATTCACTCCTCTTGATCGTACTACCTCGGTCTGATGCAGATGATTCACAACCCACAGGTACGGACAAGATTGCTCAGGCGTCGCAGGCCACGATGATGCGCATTGGGAGGCAGCTTCTGGCCGACAGCAAACGGGATATCACGGAGAACGGGACGTTCGAGACGGGGCGCGCGCGCGACCTGCTTAGCTTGCTGGTCCGCGCGAACACATCCAAGGATATTCCCGCCAGCCAGTGGCTGTCCGACGACGATGTTCTCGCCCGTGAGCCGCCTTCCACCGCCCATTATCCTGCGCTCAAAATATTAAAAGAGGTGCCCACGTTCTTGGTTGCGAGACACGAGACTACGAGGTACGGAGGAGCTATGATTATTCCTCGGGTCCCCCGAATTCTAATGTCGTTTTCTGTTCGACCATTTAGCACGGCCGTGACGTCGGCATTGTTCGCGCTCACCCATTTCCACTAATGCATTCAGCAAAACCAAAATAATATACGTTTTAAAATCTCACCTAATGAACGGCCATCCAAGTCGGGCACAATAGTGCGAGACAACGCCGTCAAACCACTCCACGTTCACTGTAAGCCTTACAATACACTCGTGTTGATTATAATCAAATGCAGCATTTTTATTTTGCAACTCCGGCGTATTATACATATTTCCTGTAACGCATTCAGCAAAAACAATATAATATACGCTTAGAAATCTCACCTAATGAACGGCCATCCAAGTCACGCACAATAGTGCGAGACAACGCGATCCAATTCGGTCAAACCCACCACGACCGACAAGTCAAACAACTCCTGGTGGCGGACTCCACAAAAGGTGCAAGGTGTTGGCATTATCCACGCCGGCTCGATGTACGTGTAGTGAGCGTGTATCAGTTTCTCTACGCCACGTCATTTTAGCTTTTAGTAGCGACGGACGATGCACTCACCAAATTTAGCCGCGAACGGCACCTCCCAATACATGGTCCAGATTTGGACCATAGGAAAGCATTGACGCTGCCATTCGTACTTGCGTCGCAGCAGAAAGTTGGTGCGCCCTACTTTGAAGACGTTGCTGAAGAGCGGCCAATATTCGTATAACAATCTCCGGCGATCCCACGGCGACACCACATGGATGATAATCGCCTCCACGATGGGATGCATAAGCAAGTTGGGAATCTGTCGCGGTGTCAGTTGAACCGCGGTATATAGGCGGCAAATCGAACTATGGTTCCAGCGACTGGCATCTGCACAAATACGTCAGCATGCACATTCGATACGGCGGTAGGAACGTACATTCTGCGCCATGACTTGGTGAGAGTACAGGGGTGAAGGCACGAGACTTCGACCGTCGGTGAAAACGGTTTAAACCGTAAGGAAAGGAGGAAATTTGGAACGATTGCGCGCTCACCTAGTAGTCGGAAATATACAGTTGTAAACTGTAACTAGTCACCAGTTGTCGAAATATCGGTGTGCTGGAAATATACCTTTTAGACTGCTGGTTACAGCGCCTGGTAGTCCTTTGTTGCACGTGATGCGAAGGCTCGCGCTCCGATGCGCAACTACCCTGGCTTGCATCATTCATGAGTCTCTCCTCCATCTTCACGACCGTCAGTCTGCTGTCCCAAGCATATCTCGGCTCGAGCATCAAGCTACTAATCCTCGGCTCGGTGGTGGAGACTGGGCGAGTGGTTGATCGAACGGTTTCGATTCCGTCCGTCGAACGCTGTCCCTACTCAACTTACGCTGATATTCTGCATATTCTCAGAGTACTCACTAACAGCCAAGTTCGACGAGGGCGACCCTGCGTACGAATGGATTCTCCTCTTTCTGGTACGTTCACACCAGTTCGTCTACCCTTAGCCTTCCCTAAAATGCACCCCAGACGCAGGAGAACGTCTGGCAGCGCTCACGCAACTTCACCGTCTCCGCGACCAACTCACGGCACAAGTGGTCCGTCAAAACATGGGTCGACCCAACAGTCAAGGGCAGCACTGAGTATGTCCCATCGTACCAGCAGCCACAGCTCTTCCGCTGGCGCGGGCGCTGGATCGAGATCCAGCGCAGCAGCGACACTGGGCAGGGCAGCTTCATGCCGCCGGGTATATATATGCCGACCGCTACCATCTACTTCACGTACGCCGTTGTCCTATTCATCGTGTCCTTTGTATTGACAATCGTTGGATATATACGCTCGACATGAACGTTCTGTCCGAGCTCGTGGAAGACGCGCGCGCGCGCTATGTCGAGATCAACCGTCCCAACGTTGTGATACACCTCGTCGACACTGTAAGCCCGCCGCTCCTCGTCCCATCCACTCCGAACTAATTTTTGCCCCCGCAAGCTGCACTTCGGGCCCTCGATGGCGTGGAACAACGTCAAGAACAAGGTCCGTCCCCCGCTCAGGTACGCCACCCCTTCCCCATTGTTCTCCAATCTGACGTGGCGTGCGCAGCTCGATCATCCTTCAAGAAGGCGTCGTCGACGCGCTCGTGCGGGACGCGCCGCGGGTACCTGCTCTATGGACCGCCTGGCACCGGAAAAAGTACGCGTTTTGATTCAAATAACACTCGTATGGCGTATGCTAACACGCACCGCGCAGCATCGACGATCTACGCGCTCGCCGGCGCACTCAACGTCGAGATCTACTCGCTCTCCAGGTTGTACGTCCCACTTCCCTCCCCGCCTCGCATCCTCCTGACTAACGCCTCTCAGCGTGGACGACTCCTTCCTGATGCAGGGCCGGCCGGAAGGGATGATGAAGCCCGTGGGCAGCGAGGAGGGCAAGCTTTTCTTCGCGACTGTGCGTCCCCTCCCTTGCTATTGAGCTTGATCTCCCTTCTCCTTCATCCCTCGTCCCTCGCCGCCCCATTCACTCCCATTCCATCCCCGGGCCGTCCGATCACTCCTCCCTTCGCTCCACCGCTGTCGGCCCTGCTGCTAACACCTCCGCAGACAAACTACATCGACAGGCTGGACCGCACGCTACTCCGCCCGGGGCGCATCGACCGCAAGGTCGTGTACGGGCTCGCGACGGCGCGCGCGCCTTGTTCCTGCGCTTCTTCCCGCCCGAGCGCTTCCCCCACGTCCACCTATGCGGCGAGTTTCGCTACCTGCTTCTTGGTATCATGTGAGGCCAACTGAAGCAAACGAGTATTAGCATTGAAATAACCAGCGAATGATGCGTTGCAAAATAAAAATAAAAGCCACTCAACACGGTCGAACGTACGACCACCAACAGGGTCGAACGTACGACCACGTCAGCATGACAAAGCCACGAATACATGAAGGACTCCAACTGAGGCAAACATGAATTGTTATTCACCATTAATATAACATTAAAGTAGCCACCGAAGGAACCAGGTCTGCCCGGAGGGCGATTGTATACAGAGTTCAAGGGCGAGACAAAGGCAAGAGAGCGAAGGTGCGCACAGCCGCCGGATAGTGCCGAGGTCCTGGCTGGCCCGGTTGACACCGCCACTGCGCACATCAAGCTTCCATGGTTAGCCGTTTTTTTAGGGACAATCATAGGATGTACTTTCTTGGATTTGCAATCATGCATCATTTGTGCAAAATGTGGGGCAGGTCGGCCCTTATCGGATCAACTCAACACATGACTCCAAGGCCAGCTTCGAGCCAACTTGAGCACTGTATTCAATGAAAATGAATCTGGTCCACCCGAACTTTTTCATGGGTGCATATCATAGGGTATGCTCCTTGAATCTGGACTCCTACATCCTTACCCAGGGATCCCCGGATCATTTTTGCAACCAAAAAGCCGCTGTTTGGTACTCAACATAGATATACAAAAATCAATTAACTGGACCTAGTGCAAGCCGTTGATCAGCATTCAGCCTTCGTTTTTTTGGTTTGGGGGGCTGATCTTCATCCTCGACAATCACCTCCATACTCGTTCCCACGCGGTGATAACCCATGTCGAACGCCGAGATCTTCTTTCCGAGCTGGTTGCTCTCCTTCTGAGAGCGTGCTCGCTTGCGCTTACCACTGGAGTCCAGATGGGAAGCGATACGATCCAAGCCGTGCAATCCACACTTCACCTTAAATTCGGGGATCACTGGGTCACCCTTGCATACAGCGACACTGAAACTGATTAGATAACGCTGAAAGATAGAAAAAAGGAAACCTACACAGGTGCCCTGCCGATGTATACAATATGGCCGATGCCGCAGTATTCCAAAGGACCAATTAAAACACTCAAGGACAACGTGACAATATTTTTGAACAAGAGTGCCTCGCGTTCAGCTCCTGTAATCTCTCCCGCGCTGGCTTGGGTCGCATATTCTTCTTGCTCTGGATGCTGTAATGTGGTCCAGTCAGAATACACATGCAAAAGGAAATCAGATACTTACGTGGGGTCGCTGCTCCAGTGGCTATTAGGAGGGAAATTTCGGGTGATGGACCACATCTCCTTGGGATCATGGAACGTAAAGGTGGGACGATGCGAGGATTTCTTGCCACGGAATTCAGTGTTGGGGAGAAACAGCGGCGTGTAGATGTTAGATCTGAGCATGGTCGGAGTCAATAACAGTTCTACAAAATATTACTGGGCTATCAAGCAATTAAGAGAAAGGAACTGACTATATTTGCGATAAAGAGCTGTGATGGCATCGTCGCATATCGATCGTTTACCACCAGCTGCCAGCCACGCCTCCTCACCGAAGATGAGGTGCCCCAGGTTGGGGTCGGATTGAAGCCCGGCGGCCAGAAATGTAGGCTCAAATACATCGAAAAGCTGATCAGTAGAATCACGGCCCCAGACTGTATTCAAATCGCCCAGGGCCTCGAGCTGGAACTAGGAATAATGAGTTCAGGGCCTGGAAATAGAGTAGGGAGAAGGAGTACATGGAAATCATCGACCAATCCGGCCATCCGAGCAGGCAGAGATGTTCGGTCCTTGGCCCAAACATATAGCCAGTCAGCATATCACAGGCGCTGATCCCTGGTCGGAGCTAGGACCCCGTTATGGATGCAGGGTATAAGAAGTGTCCTGAAAAAGGTAAGACTCAGCTAAGATAATTGGAATTGCGACTCACCACAAATCCCGTTCACTGCGTTCAATGTATGTGTAAAAAGCCATAAGGAAGCGAGCGGTGCGAGATGGGTTGCTGAATATTTGATGGAGGGTTAGGAACGGTGAAAGAGCTTCATGAATTTGTGTGAGTAGGCCGTGTGGGTGAGAGGAACCGATTCACTGGCCATAAAAAACAATTCCATTACAGTGTAAACTCCAATACCATAAAAGACAGTGTTACTGTCGCGAATTGCATCGCATGTGCGAACATATCGGGGTTTCAGAAGGAGTTTTTCAATCCAATCCGACACAAGCACCAAATGGTAAATACTGGGTGGAAACTTAAAATCCGAGAGAGATGTCGCTCAAGTGGGCTGGAATACACTCAGAAAGGAACATAGGTATACTCAACATACATACCTGAAAGGCCAGATCGTTACTCGGAAAGGCAATCACACAAGACGAGAATCCCAATTTTGAATCCTTTGAATCCGCGAACCTGGCAGGCATTGAACAACTTGAAAAGCAGGGGGGAAAATACGCACTTCTTTACTGACATTGCGAACCAACACCTCCCACAACTCACGAGGATAGGGTTGAACGTTTGTATGGGTGAGATATTGCAGCTTGATGAGGCAAGGATGAATGGTGCGCAACTTGAGCTTACTGATGTAGCACAATGATTGCAATACCTGCTAAAGTCACTATGGGCGAACAGTTGTTTCGGATTACCTGTGTGGATGCCATAATCTATGTTCCCCGTGCACGAGATCGATTCTCGGAGGTGCCTTTTTGGGACTTTCTGCCCACAAAATCTCCGTTCAACAGATCTGGGTTCAACACTTGGGCTCATGTACTATGTCTGTGGACGAAAGGGAAAAAAATCGTTTTTTCAAGTTGAGAAAGAGAGAGAAAGGAGAAAAGGGAGGGAGATTTGAATACATACCTAGATCCTCTGTAGCTCAAATTGCGACCTTGAACACTGTTGTTCCATGCAAAATAGCATTCACCAATCTTGATTGGATTGTCGATGCCGTGTGTTCCGCTGATTATCAGTGCTTTCAAGACCTGTGTCTTTCGGAGCTAATATCCCCGAAAGCGACAGGTCTCAGCCAATGGTTTTCAAGGTATTTGCATCTCACTCACACAAGCATTCCATCACCACGCTCCTGATGCGACGCGTTCGTCCGGGTTTCCTTTGGGTTTCCTCCTGCTACCACATCCCTCCTCTGGCGGCCTCATGAAGGAATCCACCCAACCTCGCAAGATTTTCACTGGGCTGACGTGGCACTTAAACCGGCCTCTTCCGTGTGCAAGTCCATCTCGACCAAACTGTGCTTTTCTCGCGGTTCTTGTAGTTCTTCTCGTGGCTCTGTAGTTCCAGGCAACCTAGACGGTATGTAGCTGGATTCTGATCTTTGAGGTGTATCTCCGTTCCTTCACTTACATCTATTTAGAATCACGCTTTCACCGTCAGCAATTGCACAGACGTTGCGACACTTCCCGCAGACCAGCATCACCAACGACCCGAGACGCCGGCCAAGTGCGAGTTGCAAAGCGAGGTGGTGCGTCGCAACACTTATATCTAGCTTGCTGGCTAACCGTTCTCACTTTACGCTCCACCCAATCGACGCAGACTCGCGCATCCGAATCGGGCGTCCATGCCGCGTGCACGATGCCGCATGAACGCAGGTGCGCGGCACACTGCGCGGTGTCTGCAGTCTGGGTGACACTCTGGGTGTGTCTGCCCTCTGCTCGGATCCCCTTGCGAGTCCCGCGCGCAGCATCCGCGTCTACGCGCCTTGCATGGCGGCAAATCCGTGCCGTTGTTGCACGACGTCGAGCGCGCACGCGAGGCGCACTGGCCGCGGTACCCTGAGCGCAATTGCTGCACACGCCTCGTGCGCGCTTGCGCCATGTTGCAGGTCCGCGAAGTTGGGCAAGCACCATTGTCTCACAACGTCACGCGTGCGTGCACGTGCACAAGGCACATTCGCTGCGACGGCCCGCACGAGTGCATGCGCGGTTGGCCGCGCGGACTACGGGTGGGGTGTCTGCGCCGCGCTGCTTGCGGTGCATCGTGCGTGTGAGTGCAAACTCGCTGCACCCGCAGAGGCTTAGGTCCCGCGTCTGTGCGCACATGGCACGCCGCTCGCGGTGCAAGTGTATGCTTGCTGGAGCAGGGTACTCTGTGTGTCTACACTGTGTCGCACTCCCCGTACCAGTCCTGCGCATAGTGTCCTCGCCTGCGCAACTTGCGCGGCGCCAAATCCGGGTCCGCGCGTTGCGCCGGGCGAGTGCGAGTGCGTGCTCGCTGCACCCGCGCCGTATGCACAATGTCGCGCACTGCGCAAGAGACACGGGCTGCGGTGCAGTGTGCGAGTGCGAATGAGTGCTCGCTGCACTGCGTGGCGCTGAATCCGAGTCCGCGCATCATGTACATGATGTTGTATGCCGGGGTCCTCGTCTGCGACGTGCGCACTGCTCGCGGCGGTGGCCTGTCCGAGTTCTGTGCACGCAGTTGTCATCTACACGACGCGGGGTGCCGGCGCGCACAGTTCACGTCTGCACGCACTGGTTTGCATGGCGGACCCGCGTGGGTCATGCTCGCCCGTGCCCCGCAACTTGCCTTCTCTGCGCCCAACACCTTGTTGGAGCAGCACATGCTCCCCAGTGTTCGAATTCGAACCCTTGCGACATGTGCTGCTACACGGGTTGTGCGTACAGAGATCTTGACGCACAAGCACCAAGTTGAATCTGAAAGTGAAAGGTATACAATATATCTAACTACGCTGGTCTTGTTGTGCCAAGTAGGCAATAATAACCTCCTCAGATATCCGCGCTCTCTCCCTTTGACATCTTAGGATGGCCACACCCACACAAATCCTTTCCACCTCTGCCGTTACACTCGTGCCGTTCCCGGCAATAGGCTTTCACACATGGTGCGCACCTTTTTCCCTTTCGAAATACCCTAGGCACAGGTTTAGAGGCACCTGGTAGCTGTATCTGGTGTTCGATACGCCACAGCGGCGGGATTGAAGGCAAGAGGGGTGGGGGAATGACGGGTATTTCAGGTGCCGCGTTATCGAGTGTGGTTTCCCATTCAATCAACTCGTCGACGGAATCCAGCTGATCACCCTCAACTGGGTGTCCACTCATTGAATCAAAGGATGTTGGTTCGTCGAGTGCTGTGGGATTATTAGTTGTGTATACAAAAAATTAGTCTGACTCTACCTGCGCTCGACAGGTCAAGTTCACTGTCGGGCACCGCGGTAAGTTGAATTGCAGGGAGGACATTGGCCGAATTACTCTCTGCATTGAGAATGTCCACAAACTCTTGCCGAGCAGCGAAATTTGCTCCGGCGGCAAGAGTCGAACGTTCCGAGGACCACAAGATAGTCTTCTTATGGTGTGCCTCGAGCTGCTGGGGAATTTTGTAGTAAAGGCGTAGATTGGACTCTGTGATTGTGCAAGGCTGGAAATTCACTTGTGCGTTCCACCACCTTGTGAATTTGTCGAAGTCGACATTCTTCCACCGCTCGTGAGGGGAGTATTGCCGTTCGCTCTTCCGGAAGTCGTGGCGATCAATGTTGGCCTTGAGAGTGATGTATTCCTGGTGGGTATGAACTGGGACAACTGCAGAAATGACGTGTTGGCGTAGCTGTAGATAGTGATATGGATTTGTTGGTTTGGTTGAAAGACGGGTCATGGCATGGACAGGGATATCACGGTGATGAGGTACACCTGTGACGCGTACTCTGGGAAGTGTGGTGATGTTGAAATTATTGGCAAGAGATTTAGAAATGGGGAGGATTCCAATGGTTTCGGATGTCGCAATTCGGGTGGACAGGACACGAGGAAGAGGGAAGGAGGTCCTCACTCCAGCAGCAACAGCAAGTTCAGCGATTTCATCCCAAATCCAGATGTCGACGTGGCCTCGGTATTTTTCTCCCGTACGGTTGTGAAATATCCGTCTCCTTCTCATGAAGCCACCCATACCTTATTGTGGCCCACAATACCCTCTTTCTGTTGTGTGACACTCGGTTAGTTAGAGACGTCGATTCCGCCTATAATGCTGATATCTTCTTTGTCATCTTCATCATCCAACCCCTCCGTCAGTTCCCAGACTGTACGCGACTTGGAGTTGCGCTGGACAGTATGTCAGGTCACGGAGTTGCATACATCTTGCCCAATCTGCTGGCCTTCGCTGCCAACAGTTCGCATAGCTCATTTGTAAGCAAAGTTGGGTGCCCCTTCAGTCTCCATGAAATAAATTTAATAAAATAAGCCCTATCATCTGGGTGAATTTATTTCCTCCTTGGTTATGTGGCTAGAACGAGTTATTGAGCTGTTTCGATGAATAAAGCATCATGACCTACCATAACCTTGGTTGGAGGACTTGGTGATTGAGAAGGGGGTTCAGGGATTCTGAGTTCAGTATTTGATGGTGGAAGATGCTCGTTGTAAACAGGTGTGTGAGTGGTGAGACTGTTGATAGTTCATCGGCGACCTCCCGATGGCTCAGCGCAACTGGATTGAACTGGTTGGCGCCTTTCTCTCCTTGAGCTTGAGGAAGGTGCAGATGCTGCAGACAAGGAAAACGGAGACGATTCCGCCTTATATGCACCAGCAGTCGGTTTCTTGGCTGTTTTAACTGGTGGTCCCAAGGGTGGTCCTGGAGGCATGGTGTCCCAATTCACACTCCTGTCTGAATTTCTCCGACATCTCTCTCTCCTTCTCGGGGCATGCAGAAGGTTGATGGATTGGGCAAGTGTGGGTGTGTGTGGATTGCCCAGGGTTAACAAACAAGCTCAGTCGCCGTTCTCGCCTCGTGTTCTTTGTAGTGATGTCAAAGTTCGGTTCAAAACATCGGTTCGAACCTGAACCGAACCGAACTGAACACGAAGTTCAGGTTCAGGTTCAGCAAATTGCTGAACCTGAACGCGAAGTTCGATTCGGCGTTTAGACAAGGCATATGTTTTCCGAACGCATTCGAACCTCGAACCGGAAGCCCCGACTTTCGAGCATTTTTGACAAACTTTGGGCCAATTTTGAGTGTTGTTCACAGGTCTTTTGCCATCAGGATATTCTCGAGCATTCTATGTGCTGATAGGGCGACCGCCGGAGAGTGTGTATGGCTTGGTATACATTTATTTACCCGAAGGTGATGGTTTGTCACAGTCTGTTACACAGCGCGTTGACTGAAATAAAATTCTCACAGGCTTTTTGGTGGATCACGGGCAGTCTGAAACAGGGTGCAAGGCTGAATAAACAACATAGTAAGTGCTCCCATTTTTTCTGTCTTAAAATTAGTTCAAATGAAGGTCTGGGAAAAAAAACAGGTTCGAACACGTTCGAACGCCAAACTGAACCTGAACACATGTTCAGGTTCACGGTTCAGCAAATACCCGAACCGAACCCGAGGTTCAGGTTCAGCGTTGGAGGAAAAGCCCCCCGAACCTGAACCGAACCGAACTTTGACATCACTAGTTCTTTGTCTCGGTCACGACCCCTACATATAAAAACCTGCACGCATCAGTTTGAGAAGCCCACTTCTCACACTGTGTTCGCAGTTACGTATCAGTACTCACTCGTCGCACACAAATTTTAGTCTCCCGCCCTCTGTCCCCATTTCAATTTCTCGCTATATCATTTTCATTCTACTTTTGCTACATTCTGTCCTCTGTAGTTAGCTTGAGTCTGACCCATCACGGGCTCGACTCGAGAACTTCCGGACCCCAATGCATCTTGGTTCCCAACTCACACTCCTGTCTGAATTTCTCCGACATCTCTCTCTCCTTCTCAGGGCACGCAGAAGGTTAATTAACCCCATGCAGGACACCGGCGTTGGTCATGCAACGGTGTCTTGAGATGGGACCAAATCTGAGCCACTATCGAGGCTTTACCACTCAATTCGCGACTTGTTCAGAGGTCGCGGAATCGTCACTTGGACGATCACTTCTTACATAAGTATGGTTGCAGACGGAACTTCGTGACAAACTTTTGTCCCGATTTGGGAATGGCTACTGTTCCTCTAGTTTTAACTCAGGCATCATGTTATTGTGTAAATAGCACTATAAGAAGGCCCTCTACAGATCCCCTGGAGCAAAAGTGAAAAGATGTGAAAAAATGTTTTTTCCCACCGAGATTTTGCGTTTTCGGTTCGGGCCGGTCATAACCGGTGGCTGTGCTCCGCCATCAATCGCGCCCGACGGCTCCCTCTCGTTCCACATCATGCCGCGAGTCACTCAAACCGCCTCTCACCAGCACAGGGGCACCGGGGGAATGTTTGCCCCATCTCAGCCTATCCCCAGGAATGCCGAAACTGAACCAGACGACAACGGGGACAATCTGTGGGAGAGTGATATGGCATATAGGTACACTGAATTTCGAAAATTTCACTCCAGATTTTGCGTTTTTTTTTCCCACGCTATGAGAGCCCCCAATTTTGAAACGAAAATTTTTCATACAAACTATACCTACTTTCATGCCTAATCCTGAATCTAGAAGGCCCTGGGTCAAAACTTCGGCTTGTCATGAAGTTTTGGCTGCAATCATACTCATAACTGCTCTTGCTGCATGACTTCGTCCGCCTGCCACGGTGTCTGCGTAAAACTGTTGTAAGTCAAGAGTTCAGGGTCACACTGTAACCGTTCTCTTCAGACTGATGTATTAGGGGAAGTCAGAGTGGGCAAATCAGCGTTGATTCACACTTGAATCACGCGTCGATTCTGATGCGATTCTGAACGGTGTTTCGCCGTGATTCGATCATGAATCGCTGTCCAGCTTTGACCGACCCAATTCTACTTTCGATTCTACCTTCGATTCTACCTCCCAAAGCCCGTAGCATAAGCCTCTTGACTATGTCCCAATTATATCTTAACTTGTGATATTTAATTACATCATCATTCCTGGCCAACGCCACGACATCCTTTCGATCATGCCCGTCTGTCCTCGCGCCAGGCGCGCACCCGGCACATCATCGACATGTATCTCAGACATCGGAAGACAAGTACTAAACACCAAATCCGCCAGAACAACAAGCTTGCGCGCGCACTGAGAAGAGCCGGCTTTACCACCAAAGATCAAGAGCTACCTCAGGCGGCTACCCATGATCTGTGGGGGGATCTTGACCACTCGGAGTCCTCTTCAGACTCGTCCGTCGGCTGTCATTCTGTCTCTTCCGATGACTCCGATGCCCTGAGCACAAGCACGGACGGCTGGTCCGCTCTCCTCGGCTCGGACTGGCGGGGATCAAGCGCCGGCACGCGCTCTGAGTCCTCCCAGTCATCCGTCTTCAACTCTTATTCCGACAGCGCCGATGCTGACGACGAAATGCCCGAGCTCCATCCGGTAGGATACCCCGATTCGGATGAGGAGGAAGACAGCGCCAGCACGGACGATCATATGTCGTCGGAATCGGACTCGGATGGGGATGGGGATGGAGACGACGACTGGAGCTTACAGGATCTACTCGCCGCAGGGGATGACATCGACTTGCACAAGCGGGACCATCTGCTCCGTTGGGTGCAACATGGACTGGAGGAGCTGCATGCGCACCGGTACGAGGTGCCGAGGAACACCTTTCCTCGCGGACCAGCCTTCATGCGCCACGTCTTGACAGACATGAAGGACACCCGGGCCGATCTCTTTCGCCAGGAACTACGCATATCTCCGCGTACCTTCGACCGGCTCGTCACCACCATTTCCGATGATCCAGTCTTCACCAACAACTCGCAAAATGGACAGATGCCAATTGAAGACCAAGTTTCCATCACCCTCTTCCGTTTTGGGCACTCTGGGAACACGGCGGGCTTGCCGAAAGTCGCCAATTGGGCAGGCGTCGGGAAGGGTACTGTGACACTTGTGACGCGGAGGGTCATGACGGCGATCCTTCGGCGTGATTTCATGGCAACCGCAGTTCACATGCCAACTGATCCCGAGAAAGAGAGGGCAAAGGAATGGGTCGAAGCACACTCGTGCAAGGCGTGGAGAGATGGTTGGTGTCTGGTGGACGGGACATTGGTGCCCATCTTCGACAGGCCATATTGGTATGGTGAGAGCTATTTCGACCGCAAATGTAACTATTCTCTCAATATTCAAGTACGTATGGTATGACATCTGCAGCTTGAGTCCACACTTACATGATTTTCAGGTCATCTCACTCCCAAACCTCCGCATTATCGACTTCGGCTATGGCTTCACCGGCAGCACACACGACTCGACGGCGTGGGAGGAGACGCGGATGGTGAAGGAGCGTGAGATCTGGATGAAAGAGGGCGAGTTTATTTGGGCCGACTCCGCATATCCCGTGTGTGCTCCGATTTGAACGAGATGTTGAGGATTTTGATGTTGTGTAGATAGAAAAATGGGTTGTTGCGCCGTACAAGAAACCTGCACGCGATCTTCCGCGCAATGAAGAATTCAATAACCATCTCTCGATGGTCCGCATCCGTTCGGAGCATGCGATCGGGTTTCTAAAAGGGTGCTTTCAATCACTGAAGAGTCTCCGAGTCAGCATCAAAGGCGAGAAGACCCACAAATTTGCGACATACTGGGTGGCTGCATGCATTGGTGTCCATTCCTTTGCCATGCAGTGCGAAGATGAGGAGCGTCCAGATTTGGACGACGACGCTGCAATGGCGGACCCTTTCATACTCGCCGGTCTCTCCTCATCTTCTGACTCATCCGCAAACGCAGCACCGGTACGGCGCGGACGGGGAATTCAGACACGGCTTCAATCTGGCAAGGCAAAACGAGAATTTCTTAAACAAGCTTTATTCAAGGCAAAGGACAAACGAGGGCGGCGCCGTGCGCGTAGACAACGGGCGGAACTAGGTATGAGTAGCGACAGTGACGAGTAGTTTGTAAAGACCGTGGTGTATATGTAAAAAAGGCTGTGTGGGCGTGGAGCGTAGCAAGGGAATGGTATAAGATGCCGTGCAGGCGTGTGTAAATGTGCCGTACAGGCGCGGATGTGAGATATAGTGAGACGAGAGTAACTCAGAAAGAATTGTATGCGGGGTAGTCGGGGAAAGACGACAGGTCAGCGTTGCCAGTGCCAGCGCCGTTGCTGCTGCTGGCCCTGCTGCTGGTACTCGCGAAGCCGTCGGTGAAGTCCATGTCGTAGCTGGGAAAGGTGTTGGCGGCGTGAGAGCGGCTGCCAGAAGCGATGGGAAGCGACGCCATCTGGAGCTCGTGGTGGCGCTGAGCCGCTCGATCCTTCATCTTGAGCTTCAGCGCTCTCTCCTTGCGCCTGGCCATTCTCTCCTCCTTGCGCCTCTCCTGGCGCTGCTCCCCCAGGCGACCCTTCAGCTCCAGCACCTTCAACGATTGCGACACGCGGATGCTGGCCAAGTCCAGCTCCTTCTGACGTGTCACCTCCTCGCCCTTCGCGATATCCGCAAACTCGGTGATCTTGCTCTTCTTCACGGCGCTGGGAAGGGTGGGTGCGGCGGGCAGGGGTGTGGGAAGAGATGTGCCAGCTTTGGCAGCGGTACGCTTCTTCCCTTCAGCCTTTTTCGGCTTCTTCGACATGTCGTCCTCATCGTCTGCCTCCAGCGCATCGTCTCCATCCACGACACCGTCTGATGCCGCTGGGGTGTAGTCCGCATCGCTCCCGACATTGGGCCCATGCTCAGCCACCATCTCACTGTCCGACTCAAGAACAGCATCGATCTCGGCCAGCGACCGCAAGAACCCTCCTGGATCTGCCCCGTCGGGGCCTTCGTCCTCGACCCATGGGGGGCTACCTGCTTCGGACGCCGGAGCATCTAGTAGAGGGCCCGGCGCTGCACCTATCACGTCTACGTCGAAGGCCGAGTCGCTATGGCCGACGCCTGTGGGGACCAAGTTGGGACGCTGCGCGATGAGGTCGCGCATGTCGAAGAACCACGGGGCACGGTCTTTGATCTTATCTGTGGAGGGAGTCAGTAATGGTGGGGCACCAGAGGTGAGTACATACCCCACAGCGTCGTGATTTTGTTATCGAAATTGGTGTCTATGTCATCCGCGCTGCGGATACCCGCATCGGTCTCGCCCATGTCATCCATGTACCCGCGGGTTTCCTTCCCCATCCTGTGGTCCCAGGTAAGTCTACCGTCGCTGCATTCGGACGACGAGATACGCTCACTTTCGCATACGATTCTTGATCTTGTTAGCGTACGATGTCCTCTCCTTCGGGGTGGAAACAGCCGCTATGGCCTCCTTGTACTTGGGATGCTGCCCGAGAAGAATCTATATGACGTTGGCTTAAACAATCCCTGTCTCAACAGTCAACCCGGTTCAATCTCTGCTTTGCTTAAGCAGAATGCCAGGGAGCACCTGAGAGGTGGGTAACCTCGGGAGGGGGTAATACTGGTTTGATCAGAGGTCAGAAACCGTGTTTAAGCAGGGTTCTGCTTAAACCTGCTTGAACCGTGAACACTGTTTAAACCCGTTCATTCAAAAAAGCACTGCCAACAGGGGGATTCGAACCCAGACAAGGGTCACCGCCGCTGGAGAAACAGGGGATGAATGAAGCACTAACCACTGGGCCACACAACCAATATCAGCAGTTCAGAATCACATCTCTATATCCAGGTTGCTGGGTCTCTCAGAACTGGTTAGGGATGCAGATATACTGTATATATCCGCATCCCACCGGCCACACAGTACATTGTGAGAGCATAATAGCTGCCCTGCTATCTTCTTGAGTAGTCCAGGATCTTAAGAGCACAGATAAATCACACTGAAGTGGATAATGGCTCCCATCAAAATTTTCTGTGATACCGTCCTTGTTCAGCTTGATAGCTAAATAGAGGCTCAAAGTGGCCCAGGACATCTTGATATGAGATGAATCCCTGGGACAAGCAGTGTCATGTATAAGACCTGCTGTCCTATGTCTATCCAAGACAAGTTTGGACTTGTGAAATCCTGACAATAAGTGGGCCCAAGGAAAGGCCATTTCCAGGATGATTTAAGCTGCACCATCAGTTCTTGTTGGCTCAGTGGTTACGACTCCTGCTTTCGAACCACTTTTTAGCAGCCGCTGGTTCGAACCCCGCGGGGGCCTCTCTTAGAATTCAGCTTTTTGGGCGCTGTTTGAACTCTGTTTGAACTCTGCTTGAACACCATTTGAACACTGTGTAAACATGTTGATCCGTGCTTAAACCATCGTTAATCTGAGTCGCACCTGCTCGCTCGTTGGGCTAGAGCCGGTGGTGCAGCGACTGGTTTAAGCAGAGTAGAGATTGAACAGGGTTATCTGTTGAGACAGCCACTGCTTAAGCAATCGTCATATGGTTACTGGCCCGAGGTCTGCGACGCACACTTTCCAATGCGCGCCAGTCTTGGTCTTGCCGCCACCTTTCGCAGTCGACGCGTTCGGGCCAACAGGTGGATAGAGAGCACGCTTGACGTCTCTGTCCTCCATGATGGCAGCGACGAGTGCCTCGCTGAGAGTGACATCTCTCCAGCTGAAAGAGATGGTGAGTGAGACATATTTCGCGCGATTTGTTTTTGCTTACTCGATAGTCATGGTGGGCGCGGACTTGGCTCCCTTCTCCTCTATATCATTCTCCTCCTCATCCGAGTCCTCACTGGACAGTGTTTCGTCCCCGGAGTCGTCGCCACCCAAAGCCTTGTTTTTTGCCTTTTTCGCGGCGGCTTTCTTTGCAGCGAGTGCTTTCTCGGTGGGAATCGGTTTGCGCTTGGCTTTGGCGGCGACCTTCTTCGAGGCTTTCGGGGCTTTAGGTTTAGCAGCAGCAGCGGGTGTTCTGTCCATGAGAGACGACGCGGAGCAGTGCGATGTGCGTAAGAAAGAGTCGATATGAAATTAAATATATGTTATTTTATCTTATTTGTCTTGAAGATAAGTCACAACCCGCGGGACTGAAGGGAGAGCGGGCATCGATTCAGAAGTCGATTCAGAGCGTGTTCCTCCTCCGGAGGAGGAACAGCGATTCAGTTTCGATTCATCGAAACTCGATTCATGATGGAAACACGGCTCAGAATCGCATCAGAATCGATGTGTGATTCGAACGTGATTCGACCGTGAATCGGAGCTGATTCGTCCACTCTGACTTCCCCTATTAGGAATATCATACTACGCACCTGTAACCGTTCTCTTCAGACTGAGGAGATCGGCTACAGAAGACTCCCCTTTATATATGTAGGCATATTCTAATTATAGCTGGGAGTCAGAACACAGTGACTCTTGTCCGCAACCGGGACTGTATGTGTTCTGACTCCAAGCATAACCGCCACCGCTTCTGACTCCAAACATGGCATGGTCTGGATACAGAGGTCCAATACTGCAACAAAAACGCCATCGCTGTCGGGGACGAACGAAAATAATCTGCAGATATCTGCATGGCACCTGGCCTGCGGGTCATTGTGAAGAGTGATAAGCAAGTTATATTCAATATTTGAAAACGTATAATCGGCGTCGTTGAAACTTCACTTGCTTATAAACTTAGGCTGTGGGCAGGCTGCCGGCGCGCAAGTCGCGGCCTTAGTGGCCGAGTTACGCTGCAACTATTTGGTGCTCAGATGATCTCCAGGGTCGAGTGTGTATATGGGAAGTTGTTTATCGTTCATGCGACATATGTAAGCAGAGGGAATGTTGATGAAGCCCGAAAACCCACGGCTGTTGAAAGGCCGTGAATAGGCTTTCGATACTCTGGATATGAGAGTCGAGACCGCGAATGGGCAATTTAGAGCCTCGATGAGTTTCGATACTCGGGAATTGAATTCATAACTCAGAAGCGAGATACCTATTTTTTTTTGCCATTAGTACATTGGTTGGTTAGGTGTCAGCGGGTCAGTAAGTCAGTAGCGTTGGGTAGGCATGAGTGGAGAGGAGGCATCGAATAGCCCAAACTTTGGTCCGGCAGCCAAAAGTTATCAGATTGCTATCATAGTGCGTGAATTTCACGTTTCACGGGGGCGCGAAAACGCATTCACTCCGAAATATCCGCGTCGCTGCCTGCTCCGCCCATCATTTTCCTCCGCATTTCTCTCTCTTTTCTACTAACTTGTGTGCGCAACACCCGCCGACGTTTAGTGAGTGGAGCTTCGGCTTGGCACAGGGTATTGGCCACACGCTTGGCCCGTTGGGGGCCGGGCGATACATGCTGAATGGCATCAGATATTTTCTGGTGATGATTTTGTAGAGCTTCCTTTGAGCCGCCCGATGGCGGAATTGGGCAACACGCACCATAAGTTCCTGGTCCCTCGCTGTCTTCAATTCGCGCCCGGTTTCTTGCCGATGGAACTGGCTACCCCGCCCCCGCTCGAGGTTTTCATGGTTCTGCGTTGCCTGAGGCTCTCGACGCGCACCGTGAGCACCTGATCGGCAGTGTACAGTGCACCCGGCGGGAAGGCGGCGGCGAGGAGCTGTTGGCGTTGCGAATGGCAAACGCTGTAGACCCCCCAGCCCTCTGCCACCTCTCCGGATCGTGAATCCACCGTGAGAGGGGGAGCTGGAGGCGAAGGTGGGCGAAGGCGGCCGAAGATTTCCGGTAGGATGGGACCCCTTTTCATATGGATGCGCATCGTGCGCATACTGACCGATTCCCGCGTCCCAGGTGTATCCAGCTGTGATGAGCTTCTCAGCCTCGAGCCAATGCGCCCAGGTCTGAACAATGATGTTGGGAGGGTTATGTTCTTTCCGAATCTCTCCAGGATTATGGAAGGCTGGGTGCTTCTTGGAGTCATTGTAGGCCGTTGGCGGTGGGCAGGCATTCCTCTGCCCTTCGACGACCTCTGCCAGCATCCCGTAAGGCGGCTCGGGAGGAACTGTTTTTCGCTTTGACGGGGTGGTTGCTGCAGGAGATATATCATATAGGGTATAGACGTACTCCAGCAAGGTTTTGTTTCCATACTTACACTGAATCGCCCATGGGTTGGGGAGGCTGGCGCTACCGGAATTGGAGTTGATGCAGAATCCTCGTCGGCGATAGATTGAGTTTTGCATTGAGCACCGATGGCAACCAAACGCCCGCCCACAGCACGCGACTTTTCAATGCCACGTCACAGCACGTGCACGATTATATAAGCCAATTCGTGCCATTTTACGTGGTGATCGGCCAATTTCAAACTCCGACACAAGCAGTGAAAGTGGTCAGGGACGATTGCGGTCCATACACGCAAGTAGGCGCTCCACATACGAGGGATAAAATGACGGCACGCCTAAACTAAACAAACCTGTAGTGCCAGATTCTTTATTTTTGTACGGTATATATGAGAACCGTACAGTTTGGGACACAATATGAGATTGCGAGGGAACTAAGACGAAATTGAGAAATCGGCGACCAAGACCCTCTTTATAGTTACTTCATGCGTGTGTTTAACCAGAAATCTTTAAGGATATGGGCTACCCCAGCCCGTAAGAGTTTGGTGAGGCTGAACTTCAGCTTACTCCAAATTTCAATGCCATCAGATTGTGGAGAGTTCTGAAGGTGGGGAACTAACTCAGGGAGGCCACTAGACATGTTCCGGCGCATTTTGGACGCAATGGAGTAGGTCAAGGGCCTCAGAAAGCCTCTAGACAATGAAATAGGGGCTGAATTACCAAATGCGGCAATACCACTTTCACCATCACTGATTTCCGGCAGCGTTGCCGACCACCATTTTACGAGTACTTGTTTCTTTCCTTTATCACACCACCAAAGTCTTCGATTTTTTTTACTTGTCCTGATGAAACATTGAGGGGCTTTTAGTGGCTGTGCTATTGGACTTCAGTGGCTGTCCTTAAGTGCACTACACTTAATCCTAATGAAAACAAGAAATGCCTTTGCTCTGCTCTGGCAAACTTGATTGAGAAACTGGCTATGCTGATTTGTGAATTGAATTGAGCGTAGAACACTTGTAGAACAGTTTTACATGAGTCTTTAAATGTACGCTGCCCTGCGTGCTTTGACCACATACGGCCAGGACCGCGGATCTGCCTTACAGATCTCGCAGCAGTACTTCCTTAAAGATCTCGCAGTATTAATACATCTGAGACTGCGATTCCGCAACTCCCAGGGTGTTGCCTGATATCCTATGCTTTGAATGATGCATCTGAGAGATATGTTCTGCGACAAAAGAAGTATCCTCTGAAAATAGATTGTCGAGGGTCAACTGGAATTCGGAAGCAGCTGAGATTGACAAAGCATGGGCATTGATCCATGATCCGAGAACCGCGCACAGACATAGGAGTCATTCGAGGCTCAAAGGAGCCGTTGCAGGAGACAATGGAGATGGAGTACTACCAAAAGTTGGTAAACCTCCAAGACGCCGAGTACGTGCCTCAGTCTTCTAGCTAGCGGTGTACCTTTCTAACACATCCACTTCAGAGAGTGCGTGTCCGTCGTGGTCGGGCTCGCGCGACCGTTCATCCCTGCTGAGATAGATGCTGGCTATGCCGCAGCAGCGCAGTCGATGCAGCGTATCGAGACACAGCGTCGACATGCCCTCGAGGTTCATGCGAAGGTGCTGGCTGCGGTGCATGATTTGGAGCTGCGGCTGGGCACAACATGTTGGCTCAGAGGGGATGAGAAGTGGGTCGTGACCGCAACGATGGTCGGCAAGCGGCGGTACCAGCGCACCCTCGACCGCCTCGAGGGGCTGATCATTGCGCGGATGTTCGAGCTGGGGAAGGTTAATATGTCGGGCACAGGTGATGCTCAGCACCTCCTTCGTGAATGAAGGCTTACCTCTCCGTTGCGCAGGGTACAAGCTACGCAGGCATATCGCGAAGGCACTGCAAGCACGCTCAAAGGCCGTGAAGGCCGCAATCATCAAGTACAACGCGGCTGCTGAGGCGATGATGCCGAAGAAGCCCACGCTCAACTGGGAGCAGGTGGTGGAGTACGCGTTCCTGGCAGACTTCGACCTCCTGCGCGAAGGAGGGAGATATCCGGCAGGGGCCGTGGGCGCTGCCATCGAGCCGGGTCGCCATGGACCAGCACTTAAAGCTGCTGCGCGCTGAGGAGGAGATCAAACGGCTCAATGTCGAGATCCCTCGGTTCGTCATGCACATGGTTGACAAGGGTGCCTTCCTCATCCGCAAAGAGGGGCGCCTGCGCAAGGAGGGGAGGGAGGGGATTGCCCATCCAGTGGGCTTACTTCGCATGGAGCGCAGACACTTCACCGCGCTCCACATGTCCCAGCTCGTGAAGCTCAGCAAGGAGGAGGGATTCACCGTCTGCATCCAGCCCGCCGTCAGCCTCTGCAGGGAGCGCCATGTACCCGTCGCAAGGGAGGAGGGGGATGTGGAGATGCGCCCACAGCATTTGCTGGCACAGACCGCTGCGGCCCCAGATGTCGAGATGCGTAGGGCATCTCCCATCCCCTTCGACGTGTCCCCAACGCCGCTGCCCCCTGCCCACGACACCTTCAGCGACGCAGCCCCGCCCCGCCGCGCTGCGCTGCCTCCAACGGATGATGCCGAGGACAACACCTACGATGGTGATGAGGACGACGAGGGCCTTGCCGCCGCCTTCGCCTTCATGAACATCATATGGATCTCGTGCGACGGCGCCGACATTGATGATGACGCCGAGGACACTTAAAGCTCATATATTACATTTGTATTGCATCTTGTACCTACATTTCCGCATGTATGGCCCTATGTATCTTTCTAGTTGTAGGGAGAGATATATCCCTGATTCTTTCGTGATTTTACGGCTATTTTGAGCCCGGAACGGGCAAGTTGGGCGGTGGTGGTGGGGAGATTGATGGGAGTGATGGCAGCATGGCGGGGAGACATCGCCGCCGATCTTTGATGGCGACACCAAGGAAATTGATGGGTGGCGGGTGCCCTGCCCTCAGATAGCGATAATTATCGCTAATATCTCTCTAAATAACGCTAATTAACTAAGTATTTAAGGAAAGCACAGCGATCTAATTAAACCACCTCTAATTAGAGGGGGAGACCCAATATATCTCCCCCTCTAACTAGAGGTATATATTGGGCTATATAGGTGAGAAAAGAACCCAATTCCAAGGGTGAGGATATCACAGTTGTCTACTGTATTGGGTGCGACTGCGCACCGCACACCGCAACCCGGGCCGCATCAAGGACCATGCTATCCAGTGCATGGTCCGTATTGTTTCATCCGTTGATAAACACACCCTGACAATTTTTAGTTGTTGGCTGAACACTTTCCTACGCTGCACTAGTGCATTCTGGTCTGCAGTGCTGTAGTGTAGTTGCTTGTTAGGCTCCGAGGCTGTAGGCAGACAGACAACATAGCTTGCTCTTGACCACACTGCGCCGTTCTTACAGTGCCCGTCACCACTTCTCCAGCACGTGCTCATCGGGCCGAGGAAATTTTTGTGAATTATTTGTGATTTTTCTAGCCAGGAAACTGGCCAAAAGAATGCGTTTCGCACAAAGATCTCATTTTTTCCCACGGTGTTTCACTTTTCCGGGGCTCCGCGATTTTTTTTTGTGTGTACCTAAGTGGGGCTCTTGTCAAACAAGACCAACGGCCTCCATCACGTCAGACGTCGTGTCCTTCCTTCCAGTCCACGGGCGAGATGCCGAAGAAGACGAACGGAAAACAACGGGCCGCAATCAATCGTGAAGCTGCCAAACGCAATGAAGCACCTGTCGTCCCTCGCCTGCCTGTAGATCCGTCACTGACGGTGGACCCCACATTTGTGGATTCTGATCCTGAGTCGGAAGCCGGACAGCCAGAAATCTCGGCGCCAGTGGAAGTAGATATTTTTACCAATGCTCGATCTTAAAATGGGGTAACTGACCTCTGCTTAAAGCAGATTCCGACGGCATCCACCTCCCTCAAGCGCAAAAATCCGGATGACGACGATCTCGGGCGTGCAACTGATTGTTGCATGCAGCGTGTCCTTTCACTCCAACAGGACTTCCGCGAGGAAAAACCCCTGCTTCAGCTGATCATTGAGAAGGCCGGCCACAAGTGCCTATTTCTGCCGAAGTTCCATTGCGAACTGAACCCTATCGAAATGGTTTGGAGCCAATTGAAGCGCCGTGAGTCTCTCAGTTTTATTTGGTTCATCCGTCTTGCCAGGTTTCCGTGAATTGACCGACGGAACATTCCCCTGTGCCAAAACCCTTGTCCCGGAATCACTCGACCTCATCTCAAATGATAACATCCGTCGCTACTTCGGTCATTGCTATCGATACATGGATGCCTACAGGAGCTCCCACACCCACTCTGACATTGCCTAAAATGGACAAATGCTGACCAATGTGCCGTTTCTTCGCCGAGACGGCCAGTCGCACATAGTGCGATGTTTGTGAGCATTAAGCATGGTTGTCATGATGTAGTGGTTAAGTAGTGACGGTGTCTTATTACCTAATCATCAGGTGCTGTGGGTTCGAATCTCAGAGGTAGTGTTTGATCCTTTTTTCTTCAAACTTTCCGCTATTACCCTTTCCACTTGGTGTATATGTATGGTTGTTGCTTTTCACCTCTATTTTCCCCTTTCTCACAGAAAATAGTTGGCAGTAATATGTATTTGAAGGTTTTATGGCAGCATCAATGTTGCTCTAAATGCGTATATAAGACTATTGAGCAGAAAATGACAGCATATACACGCAAATTCACCTTAAAATTGACGCGGCAGATGTGCAAATTTTTCTGCAAACGGACTTTATTTTGAACATGTACATTGCCAAACTGACCTTTCTTAAGGCTTTTTATAGCTTAAATTCAAACAAGAAATAATTAAAATCACTCTGTAAACACACAGTCCCTCTGTGCCGTTAAATAAAACCAAGGACATGACAATGAACTTGGTTTCAGAATTTCTCAGTGTGAACACTGACATCGGAATGGCTAACACAAGCTGGGAAAATGATCACGTACGCGTGATGTCATAGTGGGGGATTTTGTGCACTGTTATGTTATCTATTTGTAAGCATTCCCCTTTTGGGATGTCAGAGTGGGGGAGGCCAAGGGGTTTGCCTACAGGTGTGCTTGCAGTGAAATTCTTCGGTATCTCGTCGACTTTCTTGCAGGGTGGGTTTAAACTTGCGCCAAGCTGCATATGCAGTAAAGGAGTTCAAGTCTCATCGCCGGATCCCGGCGAACGTACACGAGCACGTCGGCATCGTCGAGCGCGCGTCCAGGCCCTAAAAATCCTAACCCTAATCCGTCCCAAAAAGGAAATTACCTTACGTAATAAGGTTACGTTTCATTTTTGTCGGGGTCGAAAAACAAAATTTTGTTCAATCGTTCTGGGAAGCACACCATAGCTTCTTTAGCATCTCTTATGGTGTTCTGAGGTGTTTTTAATGTGACTCTTCCTTCGGGCAAAATGTAGTTACAACTTCTATATTTGGGATCGATCACTGCCAAATCCGGAACCGTGATGTGGTGACGGGCACTGTATCACCAATATTCCTGTCGCATATTTTATAGTACTCCGCATCGTTGATATTTTACCTACATTTAATACTACATGTTCTCCTCATCTGCTCCTTCTGCCACATACATCTCCCTAGCTAGATTATTGCAGAATACAGTTGCTCGCTGCTTCTCAGCCTGCGTGACAAAGCGGCCTAGTTCTTCCTCTGGAAACTGGTGCCTGTCATCCCCGTCGATCTCACGCGTGTGAATGAAGTGTTGCGTGGGCCACCGTGGCCGGGACCATCGTCGGCTTAGTCGTTGGGATCGTGCAGGCGAATAAAGTTGTGTAGTGCAGCGAGAGCACAGGGAAGCTTTGCTTGTGTCTCGACCGAATATTCTGGGGCCACATTCATTAGTCGGAAACGGCGTTTAATGACACCGAAAATGTGTTCGATAACATTCCGGAGATGTGCACGGCAAAGATTGAATAGCTCCTTGAAATTAGCTGGTCTGGGCATCGTTAGAGAGCGAGTTTAGAGGCAGTGAGATGGAAACTCAGCGTACTTTGAAGAGCAAGATTTGCCGGTCTTCGGACCAGGGTCACGATCATGTGGAATGCCCAGATAGTTGCTGCCAGGAAGGTTCATGTGATCTATCGCAGCCTTTCGCAATTCGTTAGATAGGTCTCAACTTATTCTGTGAAGAACTGAGGGCGCTATGGACAACTCTTTCGCGGGGATCAAAAAACACCCAAAATGTAATTTTTTCCGTTCGCGCCCTCGGTACTGTCATTAGCTGTAACGTTCGGAACATATCGCAAATTAGATGGTTCTGGGGCTTCTCTATGAATGGCGGTCTTCAATGCTGTAAATGTGCTCATGAGCCTGCATGCACTGCGCGGCGAAGTTGTGGTTGCGGTCGCATCTATTTCGACGGTCTTCAAGCACGGGGTGGTGCCAGTGGCAAAGCAAGCCATGATTCCAGGACTGGCGAGCCGTATACACGGCGTCCTTTTGCTCCTTCGTGAGCTCACTTTCCCTCGCCTTCCCTCCCATGTGCTCTCTCCACAGCCCACCGTGTCACCCTAGCACTCTACTTACAGCACATTCTCAGACATGCCTATCACCATGAAAAGGCGGATCTTCAACCAGCTTAAACTGAGCGCGTACGATGAAATTTTCTGGTCCGGTGCAAAACCTCGGAACAGTGCAAATTGCACCTGACGCGGTGCGGGATTAGCCGCTTGCTTCTGTTTAAATAAGGACGCAATCCCCTGGAAAGGGCAGGAGTGCACCAAAAGGAAATCCGAGGCGACAGTTCTGTGTGGAATTGCGCTGACTATCACCCTGAAAGGGCGTATCCTGGCATGCCCATTGATGCAACCAGCCATGAAGTGCCGCGCCTGCCGCGCCATTTTCACAAGACCCACTCTGTAAGCGAGCAAATATCCTCCATACATGATAATTACAGAAATGTCATTATCTACTAGTCTCTCTAGATGTGAGGATTCTCTCGCGCCGACGAGGACGGCTAATTTGAAAATTCCAGGGTTTCTAGGCCTTGTTGAACCGAGCCACATGGCCTGCATATACAACCTGCTTCAGAGATGGCACCCAACGTCGGTGCCAAACTTATTTTTTCTGAGTATCCTGGAGGCGAGATGTTTGCATGAAGATGTCCATGATGCAACAAGTGAGTAGTGTGAGCCGTAGCAACGCCCTGAAATAGAAGTTAATGGGTGTAGTGAATGAATCCCCAATAGGCAGTGAGGCCCATGGTATAGAGGAAATGGAAAAAGCTTTCTTTTTGGCACAGATCTTGTTTTTGGCACAGATCCATGTCGCCCATCACCTTGCGTGGGCTTACGTGGTGCTCAACCAGGGGGCGTCTGACTGCGTTAAGACAGACGAGAAGAAGCGGAGGAGGGGAAAGAAGAAACCAGGACCTCGGGCTCGATGCGAGCAACACCGGCGATAAAGGGAGAACGAATGGGATATGGGATTTCCGGGGAATCATATGGTAGCAGACAGGATTTCCCCTGGGGGTGATATTGAACAGCGCGCATCCTGAATTTGTGATGAATACAATATCATCCAAGGCTACTCGCCGTTCTGCCCCGAAAGCGGGTGCTGTGATCGAGTAAGCTACAGGAACGAACCATTGGCGAATCGAGGTGTTGGATTTTGGTCTACACCATCATTTAATAAACCAATCAACGCGTTGTTTACAAGTGGAGTTGAGCCAATTTTGTTTTCCGACCATAGCGATGCGCAATTGATTGGTGGTAGTGGACCAGTTGCAGTTCGGTGGCGTAATCGCGGCGGCGGGGGTCTCATCCAAATTACCTCCGGTTGACATCCTTCTCCGGAATAGACAACTTCGTCGACGTTATTTAAGTGTCGGTTTGAGCACGTGCCTAGTGCTTCATTCATCGCCACCATCTTAATGGGGACTGGCAAGACCGCCAAATAAATGTTATTTGTGCGTATTTGGTCCTCCTGCCAAACGAGTGATTTCGATGGCAAATCCCCTCGTTGTGTCCTTCCCGCTGGCCAAATCTCCCGAGACACAATCTGAATCACCCAAAAGATTTTGAATATGCATAATAAGGTATCTACAGTAGTTACAAATTTATTAATGAATAAATGGGTGTGTAGAATTCCGATTAGTTTTGATCCCCATAACCCACCTCATCTTCCTCTTCCTCCAGCTCGACATATTTTCCTGCGGGTCTGATACCACGGAGAGTTGATGTCCTATCCTTGGCACCTCTCCGCTCTGTACTCGAGGCAGCCAACGTCCCAGAGCAGCTACAATTACCTCAGCTTTCTGGCCTTTGTTAAGCTTGGACAGTGCCGGGATCTCTGTCTTCTTGTCTGTTTCGAGCTCGCGAAGACGATGCCATTTGAGCTGGAGGTCGATTTGCGGTAGGTGGATGTCCTTGAGTGCCGCAGGACCTGTGAATCGCAAAATATCGAAGATGGGGATGCACTTGTTAATGGCCTTGAGCTCGGCAGCTTTCTTTGCGTCGGATTTCTGCTTGCTGGCTCGGTGTTCTGTAACTGTCCGGGTGTCATGGTCTGCCTGGTCGATTTTCCTCTGTTTCTCACGTCCCTCCATCCCAATCGCACGCGCTTTTTGCCGCAAGTGTTGTTGTCCTTCCGGAGTGTCGAGCTTTTCCATGATAAAATCACCGGTGTGGTTGTGCTTGTACTGGGATTTGGAATTGATAAACTCCAGTGTCGCATTTGGGGCTCTCCGCTTCGCAACCCGTGCATTTGCTCCCAGCCACCCCTCGGCTGCATCGTTCGTGGATGGCATCCATGCCTTGCGCTTTTGGGCTTCCGTCAAATCAACACTCAAAACATCATCACCAAACCTCTCCCATGTCTCGAGGGCACCCTCCAGGAATGCAACAAATATGACCCGTACCTCGTTCATGGGAAGTGTCGGGAGAAGGGCATGGGCTGCATACATTGCCTCCGGACGCTCCCATGGCTGGCCGTCCATCGACGCGGTCTCATACGAGAGATTATCACCGCAAATGATGTCGGGATTTGCGATAACATGCCGCAAGTGTTCAATAATTCTGCAAATCGCCGGACCCTGATCCCAGAGATTCCGCAGACCACCATTGCTCGACCGCATCATGCGCATGACAGGGTGACTGAAATTCTGGCCGTACCAGAGCAGGATGATGAGTTCGATAATGGTGCATAGGTCATTGATTGCTTTCCAGATGTTCCCTTCGAGATGACTGAATGCCAGTGACATCTTTCGATCGCGCATGAACTGCATGAGCTGCCGATAGACAGTGAGGTTCGTGATGATTTCGGAGGCACCCTCGGAGAAGCATTGGTATCGAGTATTGCTTGTGTCCGGGAACCGAATGGAGTATCCGATGTGTTCATGTGCATTGAAATAAACGCCGTGGCTATCCTGCATTCCTTTCTTGTCGTCCTTATTGTTGAGAAGCATGCCCATGAGCTCGCAAAGCTTCACGCCACCACGACTGGAAACCTTCTCAGCGCGTTCTTTAGCTTCGGACGATCCAGAGTTTGCTGCAGCTTCGTTGTCCTTGTTCATCAGAAGAACTGGTTGCTGAAATCCGTTCTTCAACCATGCAGCCATCATTTGTTCGACACCACCTAGATCCACAATCAATGGAGTCAGTACTTGTGTTAATAAAACAGTCATACCTCTGTGAGCATTGAGATCCTTGTGCATGCAGCAGCCACCGCCGAGAAAGAAGTCCGCATCATCCTTCTCTTCTTGCGGCAACTCGTCGAACTCCTGCTGTCCGTACTTCTGGCAAAGCTCCACATGAAGTGTACTATTAATATGTTCCCGTTCCAAAGCAGGAAGTGCATCCCATTTCACCATGCCTCCCGCTGCTTGGATTTTTTCTCCTGTAAGCTCATAGATCGTGTCGAGCAGCTTCGGTGTTGTAAGGCACAACAAGGCACGCTCCCCGCGAATCTCTCGGTCAACCCGCTGTTTCATCGCCTTGAAAAGTGCCTTCAATTTCTTCTGGTCATTGGCATGGTCTGTCATCATACCCATGACCTTAAATCCCCTTCGGCTCCCCCCACTATGACATCACGTGGCCACTTTCCCAGCACGTGTTAGTCATCGCGATGTCATTGTTGACACTGAGTTCCGAGTTCAGTGCAGGTTCGTCATCCATTCAAGTCATTTTCTTAGTTTCATTCACTGAAAAAAAGAGAATGTGTATTTACAGATCTATTTCAATTATCTCCTTTGTGAATTTTAAGCTACAAAGAGCCTTAAAAGGTCAGGTTGACAATGGACATGTTCTCCTTTTGCAGAGACAATTTACACATCTGCCACATCAATTTTAAGGTAAATTTGCTGTCATTTTCTGCCCAGTAGTCTTCTCTGCTCAGTAGTCTTACATATGCATCTAGTAGAGTACAGCAACATTGATGCTACAATAAAACCTTCAGATATATATTAGTGCCAGCTGATTTCTGTGGTGGGAGAGGAGAAAACAAAGGTGAAAAGAAACAGCATCCTACACAGACGCTAAGCGGAAAGGGGAAAACGAAATAAAGGATGGGGTAGAAGAAAAAGTAAAAACAACAGAGAAACACACCTGGTTCGAACCCAGGAACTGCACAATAA
>JARGXW010000798.1:0-59553 GCA_029204085.1 Mycena sp. CBHHK59/15
CTCGAATTCTCCGGGGGAAGTAGTTCTCCACATCCACAGTGGTGTTTTGTAAAATATAACTGTCAATAGCAAGGGAA
Source organism: Mycena sp. CBHHK59/15 (assembly GCA_029204085.1). Taxonomy (NCBI): domain Eukaryota; kingdom Fungi; phylum Basidiomycota; class Agaricomycetes; order Agaricales; family Mycenaceae; genus Mycena; species Mycena sp. CBHHK59/15. The sequence continues at coordinate 78 of JARGXW010000798.1, forward strand.
GTGGGCGGTTTGAATGAAGCCAAAAGGTGGGCGACCGTCGAAGCGTTGAAGCAGCTATATGTATATCATGTCAGAGCCTTCGCTCGGGCGATTTAGAGGCCGATGCTTTAGCGAAGAAACCCATCTTAAGCTGAAGGTTAAACAACAAACCTGTCAAACAACGCTGGGATTACGGCTCGTGATTTTGGCCGATATGATCCTTTCCATGTCATTCCTCAGCGTTGGAGATCTATGTGCAAGTGACACTGATCATAGCCGACAGTGACGCTGATACCAGCTCGGGGTCTGGGTCCGAGTCCGACGAGGAATCTGAAGATGATGGAGCGATGAATTTTGCTACCCGCGGTTCAACCTATATGGTGGATGGCGAGCTCGTATTTGATGAGCGGGATATGATGGTAGGGCCGGACGGGTTTGACGACGAGGACACGGACTTCGATGCTGGATATGAAGAGGATGATGGCGGGGAATACGAGGACCCGGGCGGTAGCGAGGATGATGATTAAACTGGAAACCTACAATGCAGAATTATCCTACTACTTCGTCGCTTTCTCCGCTTTTTTGGCCGCAGCGTTCATCTTCTTGAGCTCCCGGAACCTACCTCGAATGAAAGGCAAGAGTTGTGTGACATAGCAGATAGAGTAAAACCCAGAAAGCGAAGGTTGTGGCGCGCATATACGTCGAGATGCGCAATGTCGTCAAGACGTGGCCTTAAAAAATGGTTGTGTTTGCCATTCCCGTGCTGATGCCAAGCCATCAAATTCACGAAGCCCCACCTACGGTATGACAGGCGCGAGTAAGACTAGACTAGCGTTCCAATGGAACCGTGCATATTTGCCTGATAGGCCTGTCTGACTTTGGCAGCTGCCAAGGTGTCCTGAGCTGTTTGTACATCCAACTCAAGCTGTGTGATGAGTGAACGAGCATCCAACTCCTCTACAGTCTCTCCGCCAATGGCAGGTGCAAGAGCTGGAATAATCCGAGGTGAATGGCCAGATTTCAACTGGAATGGTGAAAATCCAGTAGATGCATTGAGTGAATTCATTATGGACCTGATGTATTCGACCACCATCCCCTACAATGAGATCAGACCCGTCCGTGCCGCTCTCACAGCCTTTTCGACACAGACCATTGGGAAGAAGGTCCGAGATGATGCGGAGAGTGCGGTGAAACTCGGCAGTGGGCTGCACGTCTCCATCGGGTCGAAGCATCCGGAGACAAAGCTGTGTCGCGAAGACTTCGGCGACGCTACCATCCCTCGGGTCAAGTCGGTCATCGAACGAGAGCAAGCGGTGACTTTGTACCTCTGCAACAATATTGCGATGCGGAAACCCAGAAAGCGGGATGGTGTGATCCTTGAACAAAAAACGCGCCCCGCAGACACCGTATGTTTTGTTCCATACCATCTAGAGCACCGGAACTTAACTTTATATGACCCAGGTCATCATCCATGCCATTGCATCCCTCAATTTCTGTCGTACCGATCAAGCAAATCTCCTGCCGCTTATGCGCGGGATCCTGTATTTCGGCTCCTCTGCTCCTGTGGAGCTCATGAACTACAACAGTCGTATCGGAAACATGCCCGCACCTACTACAATCTGCCACGCACTCTGCAGCCTGTCAGAAGTGGAGGCAATTGCAACGACAGCCCATGGCGCGGACCCGGAAACAGCCGGATTTCTCTTCGTGAACAACTGCCAAAATTATCATAGACAACGCGACCTTTGCGTTGGCCACGAGAACATCATGAACGTCGGGATGTCAGGTCTGGATATGGAAGCACCTGACATCGACGTGAATGTTTTCAATCTCGAGGACAAGAGGAAGTTGATAGCGGAGAATCGGCGGAAGGATGTAACCGTTGACGATCTGCTCGGATTTTTGGACCAGGGGGATGCCGACTTGACAGGGACCCTCCACTTTTTGGAGGCGCTGGTTTGTTGCATCCCTAGTCTCAAGTCGCTGAGCAAAGAGATTAGCATGCGATTTTCTGCGACAGCCACGATTTCAGTCCCGGACGGCGTGGCAATCGTTCACCCGCTTGCTTGTAGTGGGAAGAAGGAGACGATCCCGGTCGAACTCAGAGATGGTATGCTGGACTTTCTTCAGCAAATCGGGCAGACGCCAGAGGGCTACTTGAAGCGCAAGTTACCAGTTGGCGGCGATGGTCTCACTTTTGCGATGCTCATCCAATTGCAAATCTATCTCCAATTCCACAACGACGCCTTCAAATCGTTTGAGCTTCTGGAACCAGGGCTTCAGGTCTGGCACACCAAGGAAAGTAACCATAATGCATTACGGGTGCTGCTCATCACATACCACAATGCATTTTTTGCGTTCTTTGGCCGTGCGGCCAGGTATACCCACGATGCAATGTGGTCGTAGACACACCGCTTTATTGTATTAGGTACAAGTACCGGGTAAACAGCCTCCGTAAAATACACTCGGCTCCACGGCGAGGGCCATATTTGATGGGATCGACCGACAAACCTAAGGTTCCCATCAAAGCCGCAAGAAAAATCAGTATGCGATCAAAAACTCCCAACAAAGACACCGGGTACCTGCGCGATCAAATCTGCACGCAGATCCGTCAACCAAACCGGTATGTATAAGTTATTGTGGTCGTTAAGTCGTCATTGTGGCAGCCGTCATGTCTGCTTATCAACTGATCATCCCGACATCCCGCCCTCCTCATCAAACCGCACTGTGCTACCCCCTGCCTCGTTCCTGCCCTTGCCACGCCTTTCAGAGTCCCTAGCCTCATCCTGTAGGTGTCCCCCGCCCTCCCCGGTACCCTCCCGCGCCTTAACCGAAAGTTGGCCCAAAAAGGAAATTCACTCAAGGATTTCATCGTCGCCCTCGTCCTCGTAGTCGGGCAGCCCCTCTTCCTCCTCATCGCTACCCTCGTCCCTCTCGCGCTCGTCATCGTCGAGCGGCACCACAACTTCAATCCCAGCCGGTGTTTCCTTGGCCAGAAAGGCCCGGCCTCGCAGGCGAATTGCGGCCCATTTCTCGGTCAGCTCCTCGCAGGTCTTGAGCTCGCGCGCCTCCTGTTCTCGACCGTAAGCGGTCAAACCCTCCAACAGCTCCGCGCTGACATCCTCAGCCCGCTGTGGAATCCGCCGTACCCACTCCACCGCCGACCAATATCCGTACTCAATTGTACGGTGCATCTCCTCCTCCACCAGCACCACATCTTCGTGCCAGCGGCGCATGCGTGCGTACGCCTTGCACCACTCTACACACAATGCTGGGAAGCTCATTAGAATTGATGAATACTGGGAAGGAGCTCGTACCTTCGACCAGCTCTTTCTCAGTGGGGTCGTCCTTCGTTGCTGTGTACCAAATCCATGAGAGTGTCCGCTTGCTCTCGCCGGCTGCGACTGCGCCCAATGCGGCGACACCCCCTCCTGCACCACCACCCCTGCATCCTCGAAATCGTGTACACTCTTCCGCTGCGCTGCTTCCTCCGCCGTAAGCGCCCGCTCATTTAGCGCGCGCACGTCACTGTCCTCAAGTACTTGCAATTCCTTTTCCCAAGGCCCATGATCCTTCAAACGTATCAGCGCATTGCGCGCGTATCGATAACGCACCTTGGCCCTGTGTATTCTCAGATTGATCTGACGCAGGACCCCTTGACCCCGCGTCAGCATACGCTGCCCCGTGCAGTGCCGAAGTCGGAATCGATTGGTCATGGTACGTGCCCGCAAGCCCCGGCGCAGTGACTCCAGTGCCTCGCGTGCCTCCCCGATGCGGAGATCCGCCTCGACCTTCGGCAGCCCCATGGCGCATGCATTCTCACGCTTCGTCTTGTCCGAGATGTCGGATGGCAGGAAGAGCCGCACAGCCTCCGCATTGCGGTCCATTTCGGAGTCCCATAGAGCCCGCTGGCTGGCAGTGAGGAAGCGCCGCAGGTTCGGCATGTATGTCCGCTGAAGCTTGCGAAACGTACGCATGCGCTTCACAAGCGCTGCCCGCCGCTTCAGTATGTCGACTGTCTGCGTGTCCGTGGGGTTAGCGATGGATTTGACGTCGATTGCCAGATATCTCCTGATACGCGCGATCGATACCCTGTCAACATATTTCCCGTGCGTGCGCTGAACAAAACTCACTGAGATTCCTCAATTTCCAGACCCATGAGGACGAAGGTGCTCGGTGTATCCTCCTGCTCGACCTCGACTCCCTCCCCGCTCCGCAATAGCTCCTCCTTGGCTAATTTGAGTCGGATCTCGCGCATTGACATCACTGGCATCCAATCAGTATCTTGACATTCCCGACTTGAATGACTCACCTTTCTCTGTCACCTCGAACGGCGACTCCGCCCATCTTTGTGTTGCCGGGACTCCCAATCATCTACCCACTTCTGCCAGCCCTCCACCATTTCTGGCGCCGTTCCCCGGAGAGCAGCATCGAACGCCTCAAATGCATCCCGATGAACTTGCCCCTCCTTCACGTTCTCCCCCATTCGTTTCTTGAAAATTGACCGCCACGAGACCAGCCGGCGCCAATTATGGAAACCGAACAGATCCTCGAGCGTCGCGTGGCGTGTGCCCAGCCCCATCATCTTCGTTGACGCGGCTGCCCCGTTAGTGAATTCCCAATTTTGTTCGACCGTCTCGCCGTGCGTGCGGCCCGCACCCCACATGTAGTGGAATGAAAATGGTGAATGGCATGCTGGTTTGTGGGGAGGGAGGTGAAAGTTGGGGACCTTGAACCAGACTCGCGCCTGCTCGATCACCAGATGCATGGCCGTTGGCAGGCCCAGCATCCTCACCCAGAAGTTTTTACTGTATTGGCAGGCGATGTCGTAAGATAAGATAAGATAAAAGATGATTGAATTCATCAGCGCCGAGAATAAAATGAAATCCATGTTGCAGTATCTGTGCGTGCATTAGAATTAATTCTCCAGGTAAGTGTGACCCCACGGACGCACCTTTCTCCGAGCTGCAAATCTCCAATGCCATTTGGTCGCCACATGTTGTGACGCGCGCATGTGACACCACCTACTCCTGTCGTCCTCAGCCCCTTGACGCGTTTTCTATTCGCCAGAAACATAGCTTGAAAGCCGGAACAGCTTGATATTTCTTCCTCCGACACATGTGTCCGGAGGAATTCGGTGTATTTCTCTTGGTTAACGAAATAGCCGAAGCCATCACCCACAATTGGATCCTTCGCCGCGGAGCCCACGTTCCGGTTGATGAGCCGGAAATTGCAGTCCTGCGCGAGAAATAGGAAGTACTTGTATCTGCGGGGCTATCAGTTACGGTCTCAAGGTAATCGTAAAACAACTAAAAGAAAGAAAAATACATACCGCTGGTCCTCCGGCATCTCTTCCCACTTTATGCTATTCCACCCAGGCGGCAAATTTTTCCCATCCTGTGGACAGGCTCGGCATTGCAGCGCAAGCTCGCCCTGCGCCGTTCCATTGACACCAGAGGGGTGGTGGCCTCGCCCAGCTCGTTTCAGCCGTTGGATTGTCCGATATTGTCGCACAATATGGCGGAAAGCTCGCCGACGATCCTGAGAAAGATTATCAGTCTCTGGTTCATGAGAGATTAAATGCAGCGGACGTACCGGCGGAGGATCCAAGCCATCGTTGTTGGTCAGTAATTCCAGCGAACGCAAGAAGTCATGGGCGGAAACCTTCCCCAGACAATTCATGATCTGGAAAAGCCGGACGACGGGGAATGTCGCGCACGTCTTGGGGTCGCGGGCTGTCGCCGGCCACCAGCAGACCCGCATGAGCTGCTGCCGTTTCTCGATAGAGCTGTCGCAGAGACAGTAACTCATAGTAACAGTGTGTACGCCCGTTACGTCAATCAGACAGAAATCCTTGTTGGCGGCGAGAGGATTTGGACAGTGCGAGCCTGGTGGATGGCCTAACTGGATTACCAGCCCGAGATCCTTGAGGGCCCGTCGCTCGAAAAAACTGCCATTCCACTCCTTTGTGTGTAATTAGTCTTTGTTCTCTATTTGTTGCTTTGCACTTACCTGGATCCAGTGTGTCGGTAGCACTGTGTGTCCTTTGACAATACAAGCTTGACAGAAAAGCGATGGCCCGTAGCAGGTTTGCTGAGCGCAGCGAAACGTCGGATTTGGGGCTTTGCAGCCGCCACAGGTCGAATGGATGGCGGGGTACCCGCGGCCCTCAAGCCGTAGTACTTCATCGAGGTATTCATCTTGATGGCCTGCCCAGGTCAGCATCGGATAGTCCTGACCCAATGCTTATTAGTCCTTTTTTCAGGGATGATTCATCCATTCACGCACCGAGTTCTCGTAGACCTTCCTTCTCGTGAACCGAATCCCGTCGTTTTCGGGGGCTTGAACCTCTGGTTGCAAAGTTGTGTCGCCCAGATCATAGCTGAAGTCCCAGCTTTCGATAGCTGCACTCGTCGTGAGAACACAGACTGAGACATCAGGAGGCGTGCGCCCACAGAGGTTACGTTTCAGATGGTTATCTCGGGCGAGAATGACGGCTAGGACGCGCCCTATGTACTATATGACGTGAAGCTCCCTTCTGTGGTCAACCCAGAAAATTGGGTGGCAAAGTGCAGTCCAAGTTGACTCAGAAATTGACGTCATGTTTGAGTGCCCGGGTGTGTATTAATTAACAGTTTACGAGCATAATCGACATCTGTGGTTGGGTACGGTCCAAGGCTGCCGCCACAGATTGCCGCCACACTGCCGCCAGCAGGCCTCTCCCCCGTACGGGGTTGCTGATTAGAATTCTAGCTTCCATTCCTTATTAGATATGGAATGGAAGCGCCTTTCAAGGTACCGGATCGTCTGTCATCCGACGGCCATCAAGTGACGAGTGGTACTAGAAAGTTTAAAACACGCTCGTTCTCAGTCGATTCTCGCCCCATTGTCTTCGGAGATGGCGCAAACGAAAGGTAGACATGTCCTCAGCTAGGAAATAAAGAAAAGTCGAGGGGTTGACTGCGAGAAACCAATGGGATCCTACGGCAAGGAACGGCATCAAACTTCCCTGGCTCAAAATAGAGTTAAACTCCTGCTCTGCCCAACAGATATGTACCTCAACAGATTACTCTGGAAGGTGACAGACCAGGTGACCGCACCTTGACAAATCGCAGGTGACAAACCTTTGTCCGCCGTGTCTCCGAAGTCCTTGAGTGCCTTGCATACTGAAATTGACACTCTCTTGTTCCAGAAATATCTCCTCAAATATATATCCGTCGAGTGTCATCTGTCGCAACTTTAAGTCCATGTTCGCATTTAATTCACATATTTGTGACAGCTCTAAGTTACCCCTTCCAGTCACGACAAGTGAATCCCAGGGTTATCCAGAAACCCCGCCAAATCAAATCCCAAATGGAACAAATATGAGCTTCCATTCCATATTGATGCCTCCATTCCATATCAATATGGAATGGAAGCTACAGATCAACATTACTAAAATGGCAGGAACTGGCCCATATGTAGAGCTTCCATTCCATATTCCCTTCACACGGTACCAGAAAAAAGTATCGAACAATGCCACAACGGCAGTTCTCCGAACAATATTGTTTACATTCAAAATCACTCCCCCCAATATCGAGCGTATCCCGGCTGACTGAGACAAGGTCAAAAAAGCGGTCGAAAATGCGCAGACCCAGTTTCGATCCACTGTCAAGAAAGCAGTGCGTTGTCCAAATTTTCTCGGTGGTCCATTGTAATTAAACCTCTAGATTGGGGCGAGTCTCAAGGTGAACCGGAAAGACAAGACACTTGCGCCAAACGCTCAGCAAAAGAACATCTTTGACCTGACGACACTCATCGTCGAGAACACGTAGTGCGAGGTAAATGTCCTTCTCTGTGCCCGGGTCGCTTTCATGGTAAGCCGTTCACTGTTTCCTCGACTGCATACTGATTAAACTTCGTGATCACAGCGCAAGCATTTCATCAAAGACACGAGCACCGGGTACTGGGACACCGTCGACCGTGCGCTCGAGAAGATCCGTACCAGAGCTAATGGAGACCCCATCAGAATTGCCAAGCAAGTCACCTTGATATATCCAGTATCTCTCCAGTATCGCTAAAGGTTTCCTCGCAGAGATTTCCGCCATATCCTCAAGAACGACAGGGCGAATCACAGCGTTGACTAAGGCTCCAACCCTTTCCGTTTGCGAACGTTGTTAAACGGTAAAAACCGTTTTTATTTCCGTTTAGTTTGTCAGATCTGGGAAACTGTTTATAAACAGTTTTACATAAATTTGCATTTATTCCTCCCCCTTTCCAAAATGTCAACTGTCCCTAGTTGACACCTGGTATGCCCTTCTTCCCTTTTCTATCGCTCATTGACAAGCCCATTCATTCTTCATAGCTTGCTGATCACTAGTTACCATAGTCATTATTTTAGACTGCAATATATCGCCCAGCCAAGCTGTAGTTCAGCAATATCTGCTTAATGAATGAGCTGTCAAGTAATCTCTTCTCTTATTCTTCAAATGACGTCTGGTCCGTGGACGAGTGGGCGCCTCTGAATGTTCAGAATCACTGCTGTCTTCGTGACCAACAAGCAGCTCATCGGACAAGTCACTCAAGCCGTCAAGACTCAAGCTGCCATGGCCAGGCTCCAAGACTCAAGCTCCTTGACCCTCTGCTCTCTCGGGTATTTCCTGGTGTTCTTTCCCCCAAGGCTCAAGTTGGATGCGGCAATACAATCTGGACACGCCGCGGTTTTTTCCTTTCTATTTTCTTCTACTTTCTTATCGTAGTTTCGTCGCTTGTGACGTCCACCATGTACATAGTTAGTTGTGAATGAATATGTTTTTGTTTCATTTTTGAAAAGCATTTATAAAGTTGTAAAGAAATTTAAAAACTATTTCGAAGTGTGTTCATACAATATCATCTCGATGTCCCACCAATGTCCACTTGTCAGTGGGACATCTAAAGATTTGACTGTTTTTGTCTGACGCACCTCTTTCCGATGTCAGGACGACATTTGATCTGAAATGTTGTACAAATGTTTGATCCGAATGGCGGTGTAGACAGAATAATGGGTCGCCGGTTACGTGGGCTATACAGGTGGTGTTGATTATCAAAAATTATCGGTTTTGTCCGATGGAACGATCACGCGTCACGCCCGAATTGAAAGTGGGTCCAGCTTCCATTCCATATTAATATGGAATGGAAGCGAAGTTCCTCCCACGTCCGAGGGAATGACAGGTATGGAATGGAAGCTCCTATGAGCCAACAGTCCTGGGAGCCCTTTTTGGCCTTCGAATCTACCTCACCTTACTAACCCAGAATATTTTTCATGCCTTACTAACTTTTATTAGACACAGTATACGGCTAGGCTGCAAACTGAGGATATACAAGATGGAGTGCGCACATAGATCTGGCTTGATATAGAGCATCAGCAGCTTGCTGGCGAGCAGTGCGAGTGGGCATTTCAAGAAGGAAGCAACGATAACCTGGCGATAACCCCCGGGCCTTTAAAGCATCAACGCGCACTGCGCGTACAAGAGCCACATGACCGCATAATCTTGATCTCCGTTATGTGCCGAAGCCAAGCCGAAGCTGCCGAACTCTCATTTCGCTCATTTCGACATCAAGATCAGAGTTGAATTTCATTTCGGGCGCTCGAGGACATGAAATAGAAACGAAATGAAGTCGAAATGAGCTCGAAATCTGAGGTTTGAAAGTCCCTATATGCGCGACTCCCAATGGGAGCCGGGATGGATTTGGGAATTCGAGATATCGTCACTCCAACCTTTAAATCGTTTCAGATATTACTTTCAATACGGCTGCTCGAGCTTCTTCATAATACCCTCGAGCACTCCCGCTCTGACTCCAAAATCGTCCCCCCGCTGCTTTATGAAGCCCAACACCTTTCTGATTTTGAACAGCTGGGTGGATACATTAATCATAGTAAAGCTGGACAATGCACAACTAACTAACCTTAATGGCTACTGGACTGATTTTCGAGGATTGCATCTGGGTGAACAACTTACTCATGGCGTCCGCTTCCGTTGAAGTCAGGTCTCGAGGCGTCCACTGAATGGCGCCTGATTGATTTTGACGTGACTTCGTGAAGAATGTCTTCTGCAATTTGCAGCGCCAGCCCCTCACTTTCTTCGCCTCGGGAGTCGACGCTGTGAGAGATAAGCAAAATGCTTGGGGCCGTATACAAACAACTCGCCTGGCCTCAAAGTTTTCCTCGAGTTGATCTTCGGCACAAACGAGTTGTGCAGTGTCGTCAAGCAATGCTCAACCAGCTGGGGACGCTCAGCCTCGGAATCTCCAGGAACCAGTGCCCCGATAATGTCGTAGCAATCACGAACTTGAACGCTTGTCTACACAATCTATCAGTCAGCAATACACAGGATGCGCCGTGGACTAGCCTTATCCAGGAACGCTTCTGATATCTCATTTGCCACCCGAGGCTCCAATCTTGTTCCACGGTAACCCGATGGCACCATACATAGCAATGTTTCTGAAATATCACAGTAAATCGAACGTGGTACAAAAAAAACAAATGAAAAAAGAGAGGCACCAACATCCTCCTTCGACCAGGCAATGTCCGTCGTTGTTGCTCTGTGTCCAGGCGAAACTGGTGGTCCAGCGCTTGGCGGGGTAGCGTCGCCTCCCCTAGGTGCTAGTGAAATATTGTGCTGTTGTTGGGGTGTCAATGAGGTGGCTTCGAGGATGCCCTGTTCGTGTGCTCCGCGACCAGGCTGGGCGATCATATTTCAGAAGACAGGAGGCTCCATGCTACTAGCTAGCCTTTTATAACATACTTACACAATACATTCGGCCCTTGCCGAACTCCGGTTCGCCGTGTACACGAATTGATCAACTTTTATGGCTAGGATCACGGGCCGCAATTGGGGCAGTATAGCGATCACGCGTCACGCCCCCTCGAATTGAAAGTGGGTCGGGTCCAGCTTCCATTCCATATTAATATGGAATGGAAGTGAAGTTCCTCCCACGTCCGAGGGAATGACAGGTATGGAATGGAGCTCCTACGAGCTAACTACACCGCCAATGGTCACACACGTGGTCACAGCCTGGACTTGACGTGCGCCCCAGACGTCGGTGGAGACTGGCGACCAGCTGGGATTACCCTAATCTCGAATCCAGATGTTAGGGCGGTGCGGGGATAAGCGGACTTTCAAATTTGAGGCAGAAAATGATGAGAAAACAGAACCGGGACCACCGCCCTAACCACTTCTTCACTCTCGTCAGTTCATCCTCGACATTATTATTGGTTGTGTGGCACAGTGGTTAGTGTGTCTTCGCTACACGCAGCACTGAACCTGGGACAGAAATCAAAATTCGGACTGAACAGTAAGACTCGCAGGGATTTAATGTCGATGTGGGAAGGAGTTGATTATCTGTTTATAGACGAGGTTTCGATGATCGGATGTGCTTTGCTGAATGATATAAGCGAAGCCCTGAGTATTGCCAAGGGAAATACCGACGCATTTGGTGGAATCAACATCATCTTCGCCGGTGACTTCTCGCAGTTACCACCTGTCGGCCAAAAAAGATTGTATGCCAATATCATTACACCCGGAGCTCTTTATAATGCTGACACTCGACCGAAACAGAACATTGTGTTCGGAAAATTACTGTGGTTGTCGGTCAAGACTGTAGTCCTTCTAACAGCGAACAAGCGTCAGAGCGGTCCAGAGAATGAACAATTTTTAGCTCTACTTAGCGGACTCCGAGAGGGTCGTTGCACTGACTCCGACTATGCATTGCTCAATACCCGAGTTTTATCCAATTTGGACATCGATTGGACAGAGGATAAGTGGCGGCAAGCCCCGATTATAGTGCCCGACAATGCCACAAAAGACGCATTGAACATAAGGGCGGCAAAAGCCTTCGCAGATGCAACTGGACGTATGATGCACTGGTATCACGCCAGTGACACGATGTTGAGAAATAAGTCTATTGAGGACGAGGGTCTTATTGACCGGCTGAATCGAATGGATTCTGGGCAGACAAGCCAGCGATTGGGAAAAATCCCTCTTGTTATTGGAATGCCAGTGATTATTTCACGGAACTTCGATGTCCCTGTTCAATGGTTGTTCCGGAACTTTGAAGAGTGTTCGGTACAGAGTGGACGCGAAAGGTCGGAGACATGCCATTTCATGCGTAATTGAGGCCCCGGACACTTCACCTGGAATCATTCCTGGATTGCCGGACCACCATGTTGTTGCTCTTGAGGATACTGTTAGCATCGAATTTAAACATTACCATTCGAAACACACCAGAACGATTCGGAGAACTCAACTTCCAGTTCTTCCGGCATTTGCGATGACAGCACACAAATCGCAAGGCAAGACACTAGAGCAGACAGTTGTCAACCTTCCCGGATCACCAGAGGAAGTGAAGGAGGCGAAGAATAAACTGGCAGGTCTATCCCATCCCCAGGACTTCAGTAAAATTGTCTCAACGGAAACAGACGAAACTCGCATAGCAGAAGATTCGTTTGTGCGATTAGCCCGGCTCGAAAGAGCCAACCTGATGACAGCGCGGGCAAATATTGCGCCCCAGTCATTCAGTCAGTCGGCCCGAGCTCCGTATGCTGCACCCAAAAGGGTGCCTCGGAAACCGATTTCTCGTGTCGCCATCGCGTCCACAGGTACCGTTTCCCTCTCATATATCTTAGTTGCGTTTAACCCGACGTTGATTCAGAGGTTGTTCCGGCGGTGGGACCTTCTTCAGTCCATTATCGATCTGTCCCGCGGCCAAATTTTACTCCAACAACACCCGTGGCACGGGCGAAGCGTAAATTGAGCAGCCCAGTGGCCCCCACTAAGCTCAAACGCCAGAGGCGCCAGTAGACGAAGGTATGTGTCCCTATGAAACCCTGACTTGGTAATGAGACCTGATTTCTCGGGCTTGATTCCGATGTGCAGTGTTGGAACTTAAGGGGTTAATAAGGGTAAAAATTCTTGTTAAGGCCTTAGGCCTTAATTTACCCTTAATATTAAGGGTTTATTAAGCGCTTAACTTAAGGGTGGCTGTGTTTCTTGGCAATTTTTTTCCGTGCAGAAAAAGCCCAGAATATAGCACCTTCTTGTGCATTTATAGTCCCAATGACTCCAATATCCTTTTGTGATGTCTCATCACTGCCTTGAACCCCCAATCTTCATTTTTAAGCCCAATTGAAAGGCAGTCATTTACCAAACTCAGAAGACAACATCATCTGAGTTGAAATCACCCTGAGGTTCAAAACAGTCATCTCCCTTTTTTGGTCGTCCTGAACTGAAGTGATAATGTCCAGTGCTACAGCAGTAGATTCGTAGCAGCCATGGACAAAAATGCCATCATTAAGGCCTAGTTAAGGCCTAAGAACATCCAGGAGTTTTGTTAAGGGTTAATATTAAGGGCTTATTAACCCTTAACTTAACTTAAACCCTTAAGTCCAACACTGCCGATGTGATAGCCAGCACGATTCTGAGCAAAACTGTCTCTTCCGATTTCCCATTGCTACCCTTGTCATTGAGCCTGAGGCTTTGAAGCTCTTCGGTCTAAGTTGAGGCGGTGCTGTGAGGACCGTATTCCGTCAGTCTAGGCTCCACAACACGAATTGATTGGGGGAGCTTGCGACCCCAATTCTTCTAGGGATCCGAAAAGTGGATGGCTGTGCAAAAGTTCTGGTCATGTGCGTGATGGGGTCCCAGAAAGGGAATTGATGGTCTCCCCGTGAGAACACCACCCGTCAGGCCTTTGGACGCTTTCGAGAACTTCGGCAAAAACGAAAGTATTTACATGGCTTCAACTCTAAGTATAGCTTTCATGGATAAAGCAATTCCTATTCCTGGGACACTAGAAGGAAATCTAAAGAGACAGTTCTGACCGAAATTGCGCTGGCTATCACACAAACAAGGTCGCGTGAAAATCCGTTTTGAAATGGCTCTAAACAGGGCAATTTACTGATTTGATGTGAAACTCGGCACACCAAGCCGCCATTAAATTGCATTTATTTGCACTGGAATGGAGAGCACAAAGCCTTCCTGGAAAGGACCTGGGACACTAGAAGGAAATCTAAAGAGACAGTTCTGACCGAAATTACGCTGGCTATCACACAAACAAGGGCCCGTGAAAATCCGTTTTGAAATTGCGCTAGTTATCGTGGGCACGGGCGCGGAGGGCGGGGAAGGACCGGGAGGATTTTCCTGATGTAGTCCGTGTGGAAACAAGTGAAGTATGATGGTATCAGCGCAACAGCGCGAGTGGTTGAATCAAGTAGCGATGGGGAGTATCGTGGGAAATGGAAATGATGGAGTGATGGGTGTTGGAAATGAAAGTCGTCTATTCAGGAGAAGGATGTCAACCGGAGGATGTTTGGAGAAGACCATATTGAGGAACCCGAGCGAATATGAAATCAGAAACTTGAGAATTCAAGTCTAGCCTCCTCACAATGTGTTGGGAAACAAATGTTCGATCAGCAGTGTCAAACAGTACGTAAGTGAATGGACAGTGATGGCCTCGCTGTATATCTCGAAGTTGGGAAGGCAGTCAGTCTCTCACGGTGTCGAGAATGGTGCACACCTGGAAATATAGGTTCAGGGTAGCGAGACACGGGGGCGCCGCTCCCAAGTCTAGCACGAGCTAAGGTTGGAAATGAACGGTGGAAATGAGCCTGCTTACCTGGAATCAACATCGTGTGGACAGAAGGTGGCCACGTAAACTCTACCTCTCATCGGACATAGTCCCATACTGGCGACGCGGGGCCCCTTGGTGCAATGGAGCCCTTGGCATCAACCTCGCATGCTACGACAAGAGGGACAAACAAGGACTGCGGGCGAGCCCATCTTTCACGAATCCTGCGGCCCCCTTGCTTGTGGGTACGGTTCGCCCTTTGGATCCGCTGAAGGACGAATAGAATGAGGCCCTGCTCGGGTCACAGGGCTTGTCAACCCGGCTCTGCCAAAAAATAGCCAGACAGCTTGTTGAGGCTGTGCTCCGGTTTCAGCGTGATTCGGGCCCTGTCACTCTGGTCTGGACCCATCATTCCTACCTACCTACCTACCTACCTACCGTCGCCACCGTCAGCCGCTCCGTCTCATCTTTTCCCGCTCTTTCCCGCCCACCGCCCAACACCCCGTCATTCTTTAAATATTCAATAACCCATCATCTGGGACGTCCCTCAGATCATAAACATGTGGAAAGCCATTTTGTAGTACATGATATGTATCCTCAACAAATGCGCTCCAGTTTAGTGCATTTTTGAAAAGCCGACAAATTCGTCGGGGTCGGAGACGATGAGCAGAGGCTCGTTGGCGTTGCCACTTCATCCGCCGGTTATACTAGCTCGGATCTTCTTCGGAACTGCGTGACTGATGTGACGGAATTGAAGCCTAGCCAGACGGCTTGACTAGCCCTGTGACCCGAGCAGGGCCTGAGTGTTCTCTGATTCTGTCACAGACGAAGGCTCGCGTCCAGGAGTACGATACTCAAGGATTGGGTGGTGCGATAAGTTGCGTCGTCAAATGATGGGACCAAACTGCTCAGAGGTGCGGTTGTGGGCTGCTTATATACAGACGGGCCCCCCCGCCTGTGGGTCCATGCCGTTGGTTTACAGTAGAGAACTTTAAGTACTGATGGATGAGAAGCTGACTCTCGGCATGACCGCCATCCAAAATAGGTTCGCCGCTACTATAGAGCCAAGTCTTCGGTGTGGGTGTGGGAGAACCCCTGCAGCGTTCCCACAGATCTACCTGTATGCGAGCCCGCGGAAGCGGTACACTTACAGGGCCCCGGATAGTCTCGATTCGAGCCCTGCCCTCCGATTTCTTTCTCTCTATGTAAGAACCGATTTATCTGTCATGGCCGGCGTGTACATGTAGTAATTTACACTCCGGGTAAGGCGAGTGGAAAAAGAAGAATGAGGCCATTTTTGGAGACATAATCAGAAGCAGGACAGTGAGAGAAGAAGCGCGTGGAAGAGGCTGACAGCGAGCGCTGAATATGCCGGCGCTCTGTTTCGATCAGCGAGAGGCTGAGAGTAAAAGCAGGTGGCCTGACAGCGAGCGCTCGATTTCATTTCAATGAGGTCAGTGACGCCTACAGAAGTCTACAGGCTGACAGCGAGCGGTCAATTTACACACGGTTTTTAGCTCGTTCATGAAACAGACGACGAGTATCGACGAGAAGAATGGGAGTGAGACTCGGCTAATTCTCGCTTAAGCTCGCTTAGCCCGTTTGATGATCAACGATGGGACCCGGGCACACCTCATCAAGGGAATTAAACTCCGCCAACGGGTGCCGCAGAGCGCCGAAGGCGCAAGCACCACGCAGTGGGCCCAGCGGCGAGCAAAAGCATCACGCAGTGGGCCCCGCGGCGAGCGGCAAGGGGGGTCCGCGGGGGTCTCCCCCGCGTAAGATCTTCCTTGAAAAACAAGTAATACATGAAAAGAACATGGAGAAAGCGCATAAAAGAAAAGGTGTGAAAGGCCCTGCGCCAGCGGAGAAGGCCTAGTGCCAGCTAAAGCAGCGGAAGAGGCAGTGCTAGCGGAAGGGAGGGGTTTGGGGGAGCCCTCCCCCAACATGCCGCGAGAATGCCGAGATTGATGGAGAATTGATGGCTTAATCGGCACGGGAATTTAGCCGAGTCCCATTGGCCGAGTCCCATTCTTCTAGTATAGACTCACAGACGACGTCCATCGTAACTGCCAAAACGGGGAGACCAACCACGCGTGATATGATATTGTGGCATCAGGGTAAACTGGGGATAGGTTCGGATCAAGCCGCCTTCTCATCAAAAGCATGACTTTCACGTGACTACGGAGCTACGATTTAACAATTTAACAATGTGATATTCGTCTACGCAAGTAATGCTTAGGTACAGGTACCTCGACGAACCCAAATGAGATGTGAAAATATCGTAAGAGTCGTGAAGTCGTTATGGTCGTAAATGCCGCTTGAACGGCAAGAGGAAGAACGACAGTGGGTGGTGGGATGTATGAATGATTGTTCACGATGCCGCGCGCGCAGCCATCGTCCGCTGGATGCTCTCAAAAATCCTCCCCGCCAGGCGAATTGCGCTTGTATGCCAATCCGCGGACAGATGGCTCGCTAGTTTCCGTCTTTTCGCGGTGTCTGGAACCATTTCGCGGCTAATATGGTCGCTGATGTGCGGGATCCGGCCCAAGTAATACTGTGAGATTTTGAGGGGCCAAACGGTAGCATCATCAACGAAGAGAGACTTAGCTGAGTTCAAGATTGCACGTTGGTCCTCGTCTCTCGATAAGCCAGCTTCAACCAATTTTCGCTCCGTCCGCAAGCAGACTTCTTCTCCCGCAGCACACCGCCACTCTTCGAATTCCGGGGGCAACACATAGGGAAGGGAATCGGATTCATCCAAGAGAGTTGAAGAGGAGGTATCTGCAGACGGTGTGGATTTTGTGCGATGGGAGGGAGAATGCCTGCGGCGTCGATGTGACGGCTTGATAGATATTTCTCCAGCCAGACTCGTTTGTTCATTACACAACGGCAACATATTATTGTGATATGCGCGGGCAGGTGCGTAATTTTCAATATGGGTGGCGAATGGCGAGTCCACTCTGCGTGAGGATTCTGCCAAGTGGTTAACCATTGGAGCGTCAAGAAGCGCGACTCGCTACTCACTCACTTGCGGGGGCTTTTCAACGCCGGACCCGAAGTTCTTGAATTGCTTCTGCATACGCTGGCGCTCGAGTACAACCGTCATAGTGTCCAGCTGGGGTTCCTTGATGATAAGGGTAGACCCGGGGGCGCGGACATTGAGACTCTGACACGGGAGTCCCACAGCCAAAAACTGACGAGATCTGTCACTGTTGAGATACTTTTGACTGAGTCCGAGCGAGTTGAGGAGGTGTGAAGGGGTGGAGGTCTGAACGCTCGACATAGACGCCACAACCGTCGGAAGCAAGGCGCATTGACAGTCTGACGTAAGATAGGCGGGAAAAAGAACCAGCACGTGCTCTGGGGGGGGTTTAATCAGTGTTTGGAATCTGGATCAAAATGGGATCAAAGAGTATTTAAAAATGTTCAAACACTGATTAAATATTGTTCAATGGGACAAATATAAGAATTTGAGGCACCCAGGGGAGTTGAACTTCGGACCTCCTGGTTTCTCCGCAAATGGAAGAAAGATATCAATAACCAGTACACCATGCAACCGATGCAAAGGGGTGGAGTATTACAGCCTTACTCATGTCTGATTTGAAAACAAGAATGGCTGTTTTAAATCTCAACAAGTGTCGTTGTATTGCTTCCGAACTGTGGACTGAATTCTTTTCAATACCATGTATGTAACCATAGTATGTATCGAAAGAGAACATGGCAAAGTACTTCCAATACTTCAGTGCCTTTCTGTATGCAACCCTGTAACAGACAAGGAAATTCAACGACTTGATGCTCGAGTTACTGACTACAGATGAAAGACAAACTGATGTCCCCTTGCAATTTTGGATGCTTTGAATGCATTGAAGGGAATTAGCATGTGAGAGCTTCTGAAGTGACCTTGAACTGCTTAAATATCACGGCTGCTCAAGGTGCGATGGACTTGTACTGAAAGAGTGTCACCAGGGTCTGCAATGGAGGTGCTCCCGCACATGCACAACCTCCTCAATGCACGCCCTGACGGCTTCGACTCCCCCGAGGCCGCGATCGAGTGGCAGTGCACGCGCTTCCTCCCTGCCCTCGACGTGCGCGCTAACCGCTTGCCCCGGATAGCGTCAAGACCAAGACGATCTGCAACGCCAACTCTGCGCACTTATCCATCCCGGCGATCATCGTTCCCACCGCAATGCCCTCCCCCGACCGCGCCACATACCAGTGGCGCACGCCGCTGCGCTCGACGGCGCCGTACTGGCCAAGTACGCACATCCACCCCCACTCCTCTGTGCGGTGACTGACATTCCCTGTGCGCTAGACTGGCTCACCGGCCTCTCCGGTGCCTTCCTCGCAGCGCGCACTGCACGCCTCCTCCTGCTCACCTTCAACGGCGGCGCTCCGTGAAAATGGTCCTTGTGCTAACCTTCTTGCGCTCATGCCCGGCCTCTTTGCGGAGCTACTCGTCCTAGCGTTCGGGAAGCGGTTGGTCAATTCAGCGCGATAGATGGAGTATATGGCTAAGCAGCGTGAGTATATTGGTAGTGAACTGGGGTTTGCAGCTCACCATCGACGCCGAGACCGTTGGGATACTTCTGAAGCTTTTCAGCGTGAAGTATACTGCGCTTCACACGTTTGTTGTGCAGAGGCGCAGCGTGGGCAGCGGGGGTTTTTCCGGCAAGGAGCATCTTGGTTGATTGCGCTAGGATGAATCTCAATCATACACGGAATAAAACACAGAAGAATAAGGGCTTACCATTGTCGATTTTCGCTACTGTGGCCCCAAGAACACCGTTAGCCTGAATACACCGACGATAAGTGTCCTTGTGCCCAAACGTCACTTTGCTGAGAGCGGGACAGGGGTGATTATGGCCGAGATCATTATGAATGATGAGGACTTGGCGGATGGACGAGTCCTTGGGGACATAAATCCATCGCAATGCAGTACAGGGATAATTCTTGATTTCCCCCTGCACTTGCAGTCCATTCACGATATGAGCGTGAGCTGAGAAGTAATCAGTGTGTTGAGGCGTGGAATTTAAACAGTTGACAATACATACGACACAGTTTCTTTTTGAGTCCAATGTGCGGGTGAATGATCCCGCTGCATGGTGAGGTATCCTTGCTGACATCGTCGGCGAGGGGCAACCCCGCCAAGCCCCTGGCGAGAAGGTTTTCATTGACATTATCGGAGATGGTGTGCGTTCGGTGGCCCTGTTGGAATTTTGGAGTCCAGCCACTGCATCCGACGAAGAGCTCATGACCACGTGAAGGTCCCTGTAGTTAAGATGTCAGTACACAAACGTTTCCGAGATCGAATCAGAGAAATACCTGAGGCTTCGGTTTTAATATCGGCCCACCGCGGCATGGTTTGCCCATTGAATCGATGGCATTGCACTTGGTTTTGCGTATCATGTTGATGAACCTGACAGACGGTGAGAGATTTGGGTTGGGGACTCAGGATAGAAAACTCACAGTACCACCCGTTCTTCGGGCGTGTTCCCTTCCGTGCGACGGGTGTTCAGGTTGTACAGTTTGGTGTACATTCCACTATCCAGACAGTACGATCCAACACGCACTTATTATTCCGTGATAAATACTGTAATAGGTATAGTCTGTGCTAAGTTCGGGGGTCGAACCCGGACTTGCCGGAACGTGATCAAATAATGACCACACGTGCACGCATGACTGCGATCGGGCGACCCATTTTGGGAAGGACTTGTTCATTTGGCAGTAATAAAGGGCCTAACACATCCAGAACCATCCACGATACTACAAAGGCCTGTATATAATTTATGGATGTCAAATGGGGAGGCTCACAGGCCAAAACACAGTGATCGAGTGTCTCAATGTGGATTTACACGAGGATTGGTGTATGAGGGCAGCAGAAAAATCCCCAGAAATTCCAGGATCCGTGGTTTGAGTTTTCAGGCACACTTTCATGCGAAATTTATATATATAAACTAATAGGTGATCCTGTCCAGTGGGAATTTAATCTCATTTCTGTTCAGGTCCGCGAAAAACTTGGGCTGTCATACACAAACATCCGCGACCTGCACCAAATTGTGGATAGCATACCAGATCGAGCAGAATCGTGGACGTCAAAAACATTGTCCTTCCCGGACCGTCCAGACGAGAAATATCTTATTCGGTATCGAGATCCCCTGGCAGCAATCCACTCTCTTCTCGGCAATCCAGCCCACGCCAAAGACATTGTCTATGTTCCTACGAAAGTCTTCTCCGACGAGAAACGCAATAATCGCGTGTACAACGAAATGTGGACGGGAAAATGGTGGACTGCCGTTCAGGTACATATTTGCTTCACCTTCATGGCGTTTAACTCAGTTTCAACAGAGCAAACTTCCTGTCGGTGCTGCTCTCGCTCCGGTGATCATCGCAACAGATAAAACACAACTCACCCAATTTTCGGGCGGAAAGTCGGCGTATCCCGTCTATTTGACACTGGGCAACATTCCGAAGTCCCTGCGTCGCAAGCCGTCCCAGAGCGCATGCATTCTCATTGGCTATCTCTCCGTGGACAAGATTATTCGGAAACAGCTGTCACAGCAGAGCGTTAAAATGCGCAACCAGAAGCTCTTTCATGCGTCTATGCGTGTTATCCTGCAGCCTTTGATCGCTGCTGGCAATCAAGGAATGGAGGTCGTTGGGGGAGATGGCCAAGTTCGTTTGGTATTCCCGATCCTGGCTTCCTATGTCGCCGATTACCCCGAGCAGTGTTTGGTCGGGTGCAGCAAATATGGGACGTGCCCCAAGTGCCAGTGCAGCGCCAACGACCTGCAGGATCCAACACCCGCGGCTCCTCGAACGCCGGCGTGGACGCTTGGTGTTATCCGCGAGGGTGAAACTTCCGGAACCGAAAATAAATTCCACGACCACTGCATGGACAACGAGGTGGCTGGGATCCACCGCCCCTTCTGGGAGGGCTTCCCCCTTACCAATATTTCCCTCTCCCTCACCCCCGACGTCCTACACCAACTTTATCAAGGCGTTTTTAAACATCTTGTCGGCTGGTGCCAAACTCTCATGACCGAGGCAGAGCTCGATGCTCGCATTCGCTCACTCCCCCCTGCATTTGGTGTACGACACTTCGACAAGGGCATCTCACTATTATCTCAGATCTCCGGAGGAGAGCGCAAAGCGATGGCCCGCATTCTTCTCGGATGTCTTGTCGGAAAACTCCCCGCGAAAGGCATTAGAGCCTGTCGCGCAATTCTAGACTTCATTTATCTATCTCAGTACAGCACTCACGACGACGGAACCTTATCCTCTATGCGCGCAGCGCTTGATGTGTATCACACGGACCGCGACTACTTCATCACCTCCACCATCCGCAAGGACTTCAACATCCCTAAATTCCATTCACTTCTTCATTACGTCGAATCCATCGAGTACTTCGGAACGACAGACAATTACAACACCGAAATGTTCGAACGACTTCACATCGATTTCGCCAAAAATGGGTGGCGGGCATCCAATCACCGCGACGCTTTCCCCTAGATGATTACATGGCTCGGCCGGCAGGAGAAGGTCTCTTCTTTCTCTACCTATCTCGCCTGGTTGGACTCTAAGCGGAATCCGATCCGGGCGCCCCTTGTCCGCACCTTTACGGGACAAGCCATTCAACTTGCTAAAAAGCCACAGTCCCCACGGCAGCTCCTTACTTCCATCGAACTTCACCATCACACTGACTCGTTTATTCATATGGTGGCGGACCGAACTTCGTGACAAGTTTGAGTCCCGATTTGGTAATCCCTACTACAACCTCAGTTCTAGTCATAATACTCTGTAACTGTGGGAAAAGCATCAAAAGAAGCTGGTCTCAACATCTATTGGAGCAGAATATTAAAAAACTTGAATTATGTTTTTGCCACTTCGATTTCGCCGTTTTGATTGCGGATCAGGCGGGCCGATGGCTGTGCCGCGCCATCAATTGCCATTTTGCGCCTCCCCGACGTCCACAGGCCTCATCCAGGATGCCCAGAAGTAAAAAAAACAAGCAGTGCATACTCAGAGGGGCTCTGCAGGCACATTTACATCAAATCAAATCCATCCACCCGACCAATCCTCTTCTGGCCATTACGAAGATGATGATCTGGCATGGGAATCTGCCAGCAGCGACGAGGAGCCCGAGGAACTCTCCGATTCTGAATGGGAACGACTCCCACGTCCGATGACATTTGAAGAGAGACTGGAGAAACGTATGGTCCAACGGGAAAAAGCCGAGCAGAAGCGTCAAGCCGCCGAGATGCGAAGTGCCGAGCAGCAACTGGCAGGGCCGAAATATAGTCAGACGGGTGGGTCCCTTGTTAATAAATGTCATCCGTGGTCTATGGTAATTTTCTCCAAGGCAAAAAACGTGGCCCATATGGTATTGGAGGCATGTCGGAGCGCACAGCACGGGAAAAGCGCAAGAAACTCAAAGAAGACTACGAAAAAGGCTTGCTCAGCATTTCCGAGGTCGAATTTCAACGGCAGATGGCTGCCCTTACCCCACAGAACACTGCCCCATCCAATAAGCAGGCCACAATTACCGACATGTTCCGCAAACGAACTCGGCCTATCTCGATCTCATCTGATGATGAGGTAGAAATCTCCTCAGCTTCCCATGTTACTCCCGCTAAGCGCCATAAGGGCGACGGCAGCGAAGCTTCTTCCTCATCCAGAACTCCCATGGCCATTGATTTACGCCAAGAGGAAGAGGAGGAATTGTCTTCTGCATCATCAGCTGACGACTTGTCGGTGAATGAATCAGAACTCGAGGACGACATTTCCCCAGAGTTGCTTGAACAGGAAGCTCGTTTGAAGGACGGGGACACTGCTATTGATTCCATTGCTGTTGCCGACGAGATTGCCAGCTGGATTGACACAGTTTTGGATGACGCTGCTCCCCTCCATCCCTCCGAGCTTGGGTGTCTTGCAGCGGACAGCCTAAAAAAGGCCCGCAAGTTGAAGGACTTTCGGAGCACTGTCCCATTTGCTGCACTGGTGGATTTTTATCGCTGGATGCCGCGCATGGGACGTTTGTGTGCGGCGCTGCGAGTTTCCAAAAATCATGGCCGCGGGCCAGCGTTCCAGCGGGTTCTCTGTGCACAGGCCCGTTTCTTCGAGGCGAACGGGGCTCTCAAGCCAACTCATCAGGGAAATCGGGCAAAACAGTACGGCCTTCTTGACGACGAAGGATTTCATATGGGTGTGCAGAGGTGGCTCCGAACACTCGAAGTAGGGAAGGTGGGCAACAGTCCATGTAAGAAATCAAGTTCTAACAATGTTCTACCAGGTCAACCCAAAATTGTTGCAGAAGCATGTCAATGAAACCTTGCTCCCGTCGCTTTCACTGAAGAAAACTTCCATCTCCATCCGACAATGTCAGCGCTGGCTTTGGAAACTTGGTTACCGTCGCAAGCACCACACAAAAGGTGTTTATTGGGATGGGCACGAACGCAAAGACGTAAAGAAGCGGCGCAAGGAATATCTTGCAGAGCTCGAGGCCCTTGATCCGTTCCGAGCCAACTATGTGGAGCCAGATATGGCTGAAATTTTACTCGAGCTCGGCGATGAGGAACTCGAACATGTTATCATCGTTCATGATGAGTCCACAGTCCATTCGAACGAGTACCAAAATAACCAGTATTGGCTCAAAGCAGGCGAGCAGGTCCTTAAAAAGAAAGGCCGTGGTCGCCTGATCATGATTTCGGGTTTTTTGTGCGAGTGATACGGCCTCCTTGATCTAACGGAAGAACTCATCGCCGAAAATGAAAAATTGATCGAGGAACTTCGTCTGGCCTTCACTGCATCCACAACTGTCATTTACCCCGACGGCAAGGCAGGCGGCGATGCATATTGGAATATGGAACAAATGATTGTTCAAGTG
Source organism: Mycena sp. CBHHK59/15 (assembly GCA_029204085.1). Taxonomy (NCBI): domain Eukaryota; kingdom Fungi; phylum Basidiomycota; class Agaricomycetes; order Agaricales; family Mycenaceae; genus Mycena; species Mycena sp. CBHHK59/15. Next base: position 24,526 of record JARGXW010000798.1, read on the forward strand.
AGCTGTGCATTTCTATCATGACAAATTTATCTGATTAAACCGACATAGCTTGCAAAGGCTATTCTTATAGCGCGTCGTCTATTTCCCAAGGCAATCATTCATTGGGTGTTCGACAATTCATCAGCGCATGGCAGTCTCGCAAAGGATGCATTAACTGCCACAAAGATGAATGTTAAACCTGGCGGTGCAGTCCCGGCAATGCGGGACACCATCATTCCACTCGACAATCCTCATGGCTATGGTGGCCAGCCACAGAAGATGATGTTCGACGAGAATGTCCCACATGATCACCCACATAAGCAGTTTGAAGGGCAGCCGAAAGGCATGAAGTTGATTCTGGCTGAGCGCGGCTATACAACCAACAACAAAGGTAAGCCACTGATCGGGGAATGCAAAGTGTTCAAGGCAGCAAAGGCACGTAAACCACACCTCGACGGCGCTTCTCCCGACGAAGAGCTAGGAATGTACAATGTTGATGATGGTGGTAATGACAGCGACGAGGAGGATGAGAGACCAGTTGATTGTTGCATGAGGCGTTTACTCTCACATCAACCGGATTTTGCGGGGGAGAAATCTCAGCTAGAACTGGTTAGCATCTTGATTCTTACACTGAGATTGGTCGACTCACCATGAAATACACAGCTTATTGAGGCCGCTCCAGGCATGGTCTGCCATTTCCTGCCAAAATTCCATCTGGAGATGAACCCGATCGAATATTTTTGGGCCTGGATCAAGCGCTACTTTCGTGAGCGGTCAAATGGTCAGTGGCAAAAATCCAAAGACCTTGTTGAAGAAGCTCTCCATGCCTGTCCACTGCCCACCATTCGAAGATTTTTTCAACGTGCAGATCGGTATGCCAGTGTCTATCGCCATGGAGTTACAGGACCTGTCGCCGAGTTTGCTGTTAAAAGGTACCGGTCTCACCGCGGAGTGCAGAAGCGAGAGATAGAAGTGGCGGAGGCAGAGTGGAAGAAGAAAGTGAAAATGGGTATCATATAGGCCATGTTCCTACACACAAAAAAAGCAGTCTTCCAACCTGGTACTTTGTCCATGTCAGCACGATCTGAAGCTTTATGCGCCCAGCAAGCTTCGACGATAGCCCATAGCCCGTCGGACATTGCCCGAGTTCCATCAGGCGGGCCCAAACTTGAAGGTCGAGGAGGGCGCTTTTGATCCAGAATCTGAAGTACTACCGCCATGTCTTGTATAAAGTTCCAGAATGGCTTTTCTCCCGTGTATATCTGCTCAGGTGAAATTAGCTGAAGAATACCGGCACAGTCAGGAATACTAACCTCTACGCACAGACACGCAAAGGCATAAACATCGCTGGCTTTTGTACGTTTGAACTCGAGTTGATAGTTAAGCAGTTCCGGTGCCATCCACCTCGACGAACCGCGTTGTGTAGTCGAAGTCGTGCCAAGGGTGGCATCAGTCATAACTGCGAGTCCGAAGTCGGCTAGTTGAGCATGTTCCCCACTGTCTATTAGTACGTTTCCCTGAAAAGTACGTGGGTCAGAAGTCAATCTTAGCACAACATAAAAATTCATTTCACCCCACGTAGATCGCCATGGACGATATTTTGCGAGTGTAGGTAAGCCATACCTTGCGCAGTTTCAAAGAGCATAGTCATACGTCAGTGACGGTTAGGTGCAATGATGAGGTGTTACTCACAAGTTGGTCGACCCGCCTGTCGGGAAGTGTGCCATTCCGATTTTTTACAAAGTCTTTCATGGTACCATTACGCATATACGGTGTTACGATGCAAGGCGGATAACCCTCGAAGGATTGCTCGTCGAGACCAAAAAAAGGTAAAACGTAAATATGTTTGAGATGGACCCAAGTGAGGACTTCCTGCAACACTCTGACCGTCATCAGAGAAAAATATTTCGGGGTCCCGGAGAAGGTCTGGGATCATGGTAAGCCTTTTTGAGAGATATTCGAACAGTTTCTAACATGGTTTGAGCCGGGAACCACGGGCCCGGACCCCACCGACGGCACTGATTCACGCCGATGCCAAATCGCTCTCCTTCGGCCCTTGTTGCTCTTGCCCCGCCGAACCAGCCTAAGATGACTTACAAGCCGCGCCGGAGTCACGTTTCAATTGCATTCACGGGATATAATTTGATGGCAGAAAGCTTAAATCCGTCAAATATTGCTCTTTCCCCGTCGAACCGGCCTAAGATGACTTACAAGCCGCGCTGGAGTCACGTTTCAATTGAATTCAAAGCCTTGCTCGCGGGGAGCTCAGGGATATAATTTCATGGGAGCCCCTCTGTCCGCAGCGCGCCGGGCGCACTGGGCGCAGGCTTCGGTTCCCATCGATGTCGATTGCGAAACAGAAGAATACAGATTGAAGAGCAACAGGATAATAGACAGGTTGCGCACAAGCCACTGGAGCCATTACGTGGCTTTTTTGGCATGCGCACAAATGGCAGGCGAGTGGCTCCACCGAGCCACTGACGTCAGATTTTGGCTGTGGAGCCACCTCGTTTGCGCACGCAAAAAAAGCCACGTAATGGCTTCAGTGGCTTGTGCGCAACCTCTCTAATGATAAATACTGGGGACGCAGCGAAATTAAGTCGAGGAAGAGAGGGATTAGATCGGGCGCTCATAAAATTTGTGGAATTTGTGAGAGGATCACAATCGAATAATCACTGCGTTCTGAACTTCTGACCCATCCTAGACTCAGCTGAAGCTAGGTGCTGTAGGTTGTGCTAGATGGAGTTAGGTCAGTGTAGATCACTACACAGCCCCCCATCTAGGCGACTACACGTAATGTTCGTTTGGCTTCTGGAGTACCCAGTAAGGCCCCTAAACTCAGGTAAGTGTAGATGAGGGTAGCTTATGGAGGGCGAGGCTAGCTCCCTAAACTCAGCTGCACAGACCTAGACTTCCCTTTTGAATGTTTTTTTTGTCTTGCACATTGCTTGCAGTTCCATGGAGACCATCAAGTTTTAAGCTCAAGTTTCTCTGTACACTGTGATCCTCAAAATTCAGCTGCGCAGGGACTAGTTGTAGTGCGATTTTTGGACAGTTGCACCGGAAGAACTTGCGGAGCAACAGTTCCATTAGCTAATATTTTGAGTATCTGCATGCCTTCCCCCTGTTATAGGTGGCTACAAGCACCTGTGATGGCCTACACAGACCCTCCCAGACCTAGACCAACCTACACTAACCTAGCCAGAGCTAGGCAGATCTCCACAGACTATGCTGTAGGCACCTAGCCTCAATCATCGGTGTATTTACTTCTGGGTCCCTCCACTCAGGCTGAGTCTAGAAAGGGTCGGAACGCAGTGAATGTTCCTAGTTTGCGTGATCGTCGAAATACTCGACTTTTTGTGGGTCGAATCCCTTGCAATTCGCTTTGAATGCAATGGATGGCCAGGGTTCAAATTATATCCACCGTAAGGCTGTAGTGGACACATGGATTCATAAATCTGTATTAAGTTTGTTTACATAAACAATTGGCTTCTCGAAGCAAATCACTGTTTAAACACAGAACACTTGACAGTCCTCTCATCCACAGGCCCAGCCGCCTTCCGTGTGGTCGAACAATGAACAGAGTTTGATCAGGCGGTTTGAACAAGGATTGAACGTGGATTAAACAGTGATCAAACAGCGTTCACGGAAGGCTCAAAAAAAAGCGGTATTAAGAAGGGGGATCGAACACAGACCTCCCGGAAAAATTGCTTGAAGAGGCAGAAAGAGCACGTGTAATCGTTATGCCACAGCAACAACAGAGACAGGGACGAAGCACTGGATATGGCTCCTCCTTCGGCAGCGTTGCTCACGGCAAATTTCAACGGTCTTGAGTGAGCAGACCAACTGCTTTATTCCAGAAGGCATCGAGACTTCTTCGACGGGTATGCCGAGTGGTTTACAAATCAGGCCCACCATACGAAATAACACATCACTACTATAAATCTAGGACCGCCTTTGTGCGCGACTGTTTCCGCGTCAGTTTGATAAAGATCAAGGGAAATATGAACGCAGACCGAATCTTGTCCCCAAAGCCTTCCTCCTTCAATCGTCAGCCGTAATGATGTTTAGCCCATAGATTATACGGCTGGAGGGTCAGTTCATGAGAGAACCACTTGGCAACATGTAGTGGACTTGGCAGTTTGTGGAAAACTCTGTGGTAGGTCATTCGTCAGTGATATGGATACTCGGTTGAATGTCTGGAGTGTTCTATTTGGCCTAGTGGTTGTCTACGGTCCGCCCTTGTAGCTGACCGCTGCGGTCGTTGTTTCGACTGCCACCTCTTGCACCTTTTTACTGTCTGCACAGCATTCAACACCTGTGTTTAAACTCAACACTGTTTAAACAGCGATTAGCCTTGAGAAGCTGATTGTTTAAACAATCCTAATAAGGTTACTGTGGATTCTATGTACTACTTTCAAAGGCGCAACGAACCGACACCCGGATGGCTGCGACTTGTTTCGGTACAAAATCACCGAGGCCTTCGTCGAAATCTGTCACGGTCACGGATGAGTCGGTTGCGTTGCCCAAACCACGGGTTGCTATTCAGGAACTGTTGCACACCTGAATCGCCTTGTACTGTTCGTGATTAGAGACTGCAGCTTTTCCGTGTTTCGAGCGTGACAAGTTGGCCAGAAGATGAGACTTCTTCCTCGTAGCTACACAGGTTGCCGTTCCCCATCCCTCCCAGACCCTCGAGATAAAATCAATTCTGGATCTGATAAAGTGTGTATGCCTCAGAGGTTGCTGTTGCTCGCAAAGAAGGACTCGACTGACAAGTGAATTTTTGAAGTGCGTAACGTTGGTACAGTCTATTATACAAAGGAGGGTTCCTCAGGCTTTGTCTCGGAAACCCGTGATCTTTGTCTCGAGACAGATGCTGAGACGAACATCAGCTAAGACATTGTGCCCTCCTTTGCCTCAGCGTTGCCGCCTTTTTCATCGCGTTCCCTGCGCTGTAGAACAGCACCCAATATCACACATACTGCAAAGCTTGTGTTAACCGCCAATTGGAGAGTCTCGGAGCAACGACGGCCGACCTCCTTGTCACTTAAAGGCTCGCAGGCATTTGAAGCTGGTGAGATATCTTCTAGTGAAACCCCGTGCTCGGAAACCGTCAGTGCAAGTAATGGAGGACGAGGAGATATTGATGCAGGCGCTGGCCGATGCAGCTGAGGACGATGTCCCTGACGATGGTGCAATCAAGATTGAGTGGGACGACAAGTATCGCGGGTAGTTTACAGGAATTCATTGGTCGTTTACGGTTGTGCCAGATGGCGTGGGAAAATCATTTTAAGACCTTAAAAATGCCCTTAAATTAAGGCCTTGCCCTTATTAAGGCCTTAGTTAAGGGTTCACAAAACCCGATTTAAGGCCTTAAGGACGAAGACTGTTGACATTTTCTGACTGAGCATTCCGGGTCCTCGGACGCCTTAAGCATTGCGGGTCCTCGGACGCCTTAAGCATTGCGGGTCCTCGGATGCCGGCTTCACATAATCTCACTTTATTTTCTCTTCCCTATCTTGACACTTACATTACGACAATCTAGGTTCTTACTATTTCCTTTCTCCTCTGTATTGCGACCTTGTCTTACACTTACATTACGACAATCTAGGTTCTTACTATTTCCTTTCTGCTCTGTATTGCGATCTTGTCTTACACTTACATTACGACAATCTAGATCACTGTTCCTGTCAACAAAAAAAGTGAAAGGATGGTGTTGACTACATTAACAAACGCATGGGATGCTTGTATAGTCCAAATCCTGCATAAACCATATGCTGTATGTGTCCGAAATAGGAAACATATCAGACCACGAGCTCTACCTATTACGGAAGTCCAGAAGGGTGTCTCCGCACTGTCAAATCATCCGCACCCGCCTATGAACCCGACCCGTGGCGAGGGTGCGGGTCACCTGCCAATTGACCCGCGGGCGTACAGGTACCCGCGACCCGCCAGACCCGTACCGATAGTTCGCTCATTACGCCCCAAAATAAAGTGCATTAATTAAGAAATGATGTTACAGCTCTTTGCGGAACTTAGGGCGCGGCCGATTTTTTTTTCCTTTTTGAGCTGTTTTTGATCATTTCAGCCAGAACAGCTGTTCTGACCTCAATTCCCAGCGTACGTTTCTGAAAACTATATGAGCAGAATCACACGACAATTCCGCAGGGCATGACGTCCTCAGAATCTTTCCATACCGCCGGTAGTATTTATAATATATTATTTTGTGTGTTTTGCGCAGATCATCTCTAGTGTCGTGATTTGAAGGTTGTGTGGGATGTTGTATCGCTCTAAAAGCAATTGTTTGGATTGCAAAGGGCACACCATCCTCGTAATTGAGGCATGGCACCCGGAGCGCGTGAATAGTGGACTTGAACAAGCAGAATATAGGTACAGCTCAGGCTCTGTGTATTTGTGTGATCTATGATTGAATGAGCTAAGAAAATACCCATTATCATTCTATTGAGTGTCCTGGAGGAGTCCCATGGCTCGTATTTGCTCTTGTACTCCCTGTACAGCACCGCGAGACAACTCGATCACAACGATTCCGGGCACGTGACCACGCTTGTGATCACATTGGGACGTGTCGCGTCGCCGGACGGGGATGCACAGAGCTGATCTGAGGCGTGTAATCTCTCGAAAACACTTCAAAGTCAGAATATTGACAATTGGTTCACTCGCTGGAGGATAGAGCACACAGATATATAAGGCCTAGACTGTAGGAATATTTCACAGCTTCAAGTCCACTGTTCACACGCTCCGGGTGCCATGCCTCAATTACGAGGACGGTGTGCCCTCCGCCATCCAAACAATTGTTTTTAGGGCCATACAACATCCCACACAACCTTCAAATCACGACACTAGAGATGATCTCCGCAAAACACGCAAAATAATATATTATAATTACTACCGGTGGTATGGAAAGATTCTGAGGACGTCATGCCCTGCGGAATTGTTGTGTGATTCTGCTCATAGTTTTCAGAAACGTACGTTGAGAATTAAGGTCAGAACAGCTGTTCTGGCTGAAATGATCAAAAACAGCTCAAAAAGGAAAAAAAATCGGCCGCGCCCTAAGTTCCGCAAAGAGCTGTAACATCATTTCTTAATTACAGCTCTTTGCGGAACTTAGGGCGCGGCCGATTTTTTTTTCCTTTTTGAGCTGTTTTTGATCATTTCAGCCAGAACAGCTGTTCTGACCTCAATTCTCAGCGTACGTTTCTGAAAACTATATGAGCAGAATCACACGACAATTCCGCAGGGCATGACGTCCTCAGAATCTTTTCATACCGTCTATTCACATTCGAAATTACAAAATGAAGCGCGATGAAAACTAACTCACTAGCAAAAGATTTGGACGTCGGCCGACGGCAGTTCTGAACGAAACAGTTCAGGTTAAAAGACAACAACAGGCCTAATCACGACACTTGCCAGGGAGAGTAGCCAATTGGCCTTTGCCGCGCGCCTCCATCCCAACGCGGGTCCAGTATCCGTATAGTGCGTATTCGGGCTCTATCGCGAGGTGGGTTGATTTTACTGTAGAAACCCTACACGGCGTCAGGAGCCAAAGAGAGGATATGAGATAGATGTTGCGCACCACATTAACTTCACCATATTTGGCTCGGCAGCTGAAGTGTTCGATGGACCATAACGACAGAGTGAAGCCTAATTGCCGTGCTGCTGACACTTGCTCCGGAGTTGGATACAAATTGCCGACGCGTACTGATTGTGAAATTGCCTTCAATAATTGGACAATCCGCTCCAACACTTGCTGGTAAGTGTCATATACCGGCATGCCAGTTTGAAGGTAGTCAATGTTCGCTAAACGGCGCATATTAGTTATGGTATTCAAATCATGTGTGGCCTTACATACCTTCACGTGAAACTAAATACTCGACGCGAGCCCAACTGTTGATGAGAGCTCCTTCTGGATCCATGTTTAATTTCCTTATATACGACCACCTGGAGCAGATGCTCTCCAGCGCTGGCCGCGCTCGAGACCAGTACCAACCGCAACATCTTGTTCTTCCTTGAGGACAAGGTGGAATTTCCGAATGAGTTGTTGCCGGACAGACAGCTCCCTGGCCTTCTCGACGTCGACGGCTCCAGTCACTCGTGTGCGCACACCCCGAGCCGCCTGCATCGTTTGGTGTTGACGACGCAGCCCAACGAGGAAGTCGAAGTTGATGTCTGACGCGCCGGTGGTGCCTAGACGTAGGGGCTTGGACAGCTCTGTAGAGGATAGGTCCCGCACCTCGGGAACAAACTGGGTCATATTATGGAACTCCTGGGCAGTATGCGGTGGAAGGTGGTACAAGTCCGTTTCGCCGGGGCTCGGGCTTGGGGGTGGCACCTTGCAATGCAACTACCTCGCCATGCCGCAGTCCTACCGTTTCTCCTCGCCGTGTGCGGGGGAATGGGAACACGAAGCAAACTAAGGAGGGCGAGAAGAATGACACCGACTGGGAGGGCGAGGGTGAGGACTACGCGTCCCACGGGCCCCCAAGCCCGCCGAATTTGACGCCGAGTTCGCTGATGCCACGGCGAGCTGCGCGCTCCGTAAAAAATCAGTGGCGCGGAAAAATCATAAGAATAACAAGTGGAAGAGATGCACGCGCAGGCGACGCTGCCAGCGCCGCGCGCATCCCTGCGAGGACGAGGACTACGTATCCCACGTGTCCCCAAGCCCACCGAATTCGACGCCGAGTTCGCTGACGCCACGGCGCGCTGCGCGCTCTGTGAAAAGTCAGTGGCGCGCAAAAATCATAAGAATAACAAGTGGAAAAGACACACGCACAGGGGACGCTGCCCAGCGCCGCACGCATCTCCTTAGGTGGGTCCACAAACCGAAAGCCCTTCCCGTGGATCTCCAGCTCGCTCTCGTCCCCCAGCGCGATCGTCTTCTTGCTTCCCCCAGTGCCACTCCCTCCCCCCTCATTCGAGTCAGGATTCGGATACACCGGACACCCGTCCACGAGACGCGGACATCGGAGGCAGCGGGGTCTTTGCTCAGGAGTTAGATTGTGCCGAATCGCCCAGGCGAGTCCATGGTGGTGAGCCAAGATCAAGTTGCTGTGCACTGCCTTGTTGACGCGTCGCGCACGTGGTTGGTGATGGGTTCCCACGCCGGGGTATGTTGATTCAGTGATTTCGGGCGACGGTTGCAAGGTTGCGTTAAAACACTGCATCGAAAATTGAGCGACTGGAACTTAAATTGACCCAAATTAACCGGCAACATCACTGTTCTTGCTCGAACGGTATCGTCCGAGACGATAGGGTGTTTAAACGGGGTGTTTAAACGGCCCCTCACCGCTTTAAGTACTGTACGTTCGCGACAGGATTGAACACCGTTTGAACGGCTGCTTGAACAGTGTTCAAACGTACATTTTTGTTGACATCAATATGTAGGCCTTGACAGCAGCTCTTATGTGTGGAAAATTCGATAGACATGTTCTCCCATTCAGCGTTCAAACTCCTGTTCAAACAATATGGTTCAAACAGTGTTCAAACAGTTGTTCGAGCACAAAACATTCGTGCATCGATAGGTGTATATTTCGACTATTGTTCAGTAAACAAAAAAACCCCGAGACCACTTCAGTGTTCAAACAGTGACAACTGTTTAAACGGCACCGGTGTTTGAATAGAGATTCAACCGCTCAAGTGGATGATCGACCTGTACACACAGGTTCCAACATTTATAAATTAGCCTCTAGCTACTCTGACTCGTCCACAGCTTCGTAATAATAGCTCGGACGTGCCAGATGCCTCCCGGGCCCCGCTCGACATCAGCTCGGACTCTTCAGACGACGACATACCCGACGTCCCGACCCTCGCAGGCACCAAACGGCAGGCTCCTGCCACTACCTCCAAGCCGGAAACCAAGCCTCCCAAGAAGAAGATGAAGCCTGCACCGGCTATGTCCATCCCGGCCGCAGCTGCAGCTGTGCTCCCGACGAAGAACAAGAGCTCCAAGGACCGCTTTTCGGCGACTATTGTGGCCGAGGAGGAGACGCACCAGCGGGCGTTGGCGGTGAAGAAAGACAAGAACGATGCGCGGAAGGAAGTAGCGTTAAAGAAGATCGAGGTGGATGGGGAAGTGCGCTTGGCAAAGGCACGGCGGAAGCCGGTGGAAAAAGGGCGAAAGCTGGACTTGGCCTGCTTGAAGATGGAGCAAGAGCACCAATTTCGCATGGCGCAGCTTCAGACTCATGCAGGGCCGAGCTCCATGTCATTCTCCGGTGGCGGCGGCAGCGGTGGCGGCGGTACCTCGCAGGATGATGACTTGTATCATCCTGGACTCTATAGTAGTCTGTCTGATGGTCGTTTCTGACTTCCAAATAGTTACTTTCGTATACTAGTATTCCCGACTATGTATCACGTCAATCTAAAGTTCTCTTTCCCGCGCGCGTCTCGCTCTCTTCCTTTCCTTTGCGCGGAACAGCTTCCCCTTCAAAACCTCCCGAAAGTGTTTCCCAGCGGTGTTGCGGCCGCGTACTATAGGGCCTACGGGGATATTACCCCCATCATCGAGCGAGTCCGAGTCGGACAATCCTTCCGCAATAAAAGGATCCGGATTGTCGGAGTCGGTGTCTCCCTCACGCTCCTCTTCCTCACAATCCATCGCAAACGAATGAATTCCCACACACGCAGAAACCCAGTAGGTTGCAATCTTGTGAGATTTTTCATCTGGGATGTTGACGCGGAGGTGCTTCAAAGAGTGGAATCGGCCCTTGAGAAAGCCGATTGCATGCTCGGAGCGGATGCGAAGCATAGAGACATGGTTATTGAATTCTTCTTTCTCAGGCTCGAGGGCCTCAGGCCTTTTGTACGGTGCTGTAACCCAATCTCCGAGCTGATGAGGTGTAAGGATAGCATGAAACAAATGATTAGAGACGTGCCGTATATGCTGAGTCTGCCCAAATCTATTCGCCATCGGGGAAGAGCTCCGCGCGCCTCTGGTAGATGGCTGTATCTTTGAAGGCGACCGAGTCGTGGGTGCTTCCAGTACGCCCATAGGCTCCGCGGTTGCTGTCGAACGAGTCTTCTCGGGCGGCAGAGACACTATCTCGTTACGACGTTCCCGATTAAACCCGGAGACGATCCGTACCTTGCTCAAACACCAGCTCCTTTTGCGCCGGAAAAAACTAGAGGATGCCCTCCGCATCATCGAGATAGACTAGATCATATAGCTGCATTATTACGTCCATTTTATAATTTTATTCCAATCCGTACAACCGTAATCTGACCGTAAATACCGTAATAAGCGACCGTACCGTCCGTATGAGCTGCTGGAGAGAGGCTTACGGTTACGGTTACGGACGGTACCGACCCGTAAAGGGCATCAGTAAAACTACACGTTTGACTTTGACAACTTTGTCTTTGCAACGTGTCTTTCCGAGTCTTTGTCTTTGGCCGAACATCTTTGGTCTTTGGCTCGAGGTCTTGGGAGTACTTTGTCTTTGCGGGGATATGCTTTGTCTTTGCGCGAAAGTCTTTCGGTTTACGAGATATTCCACATAACCAAAGACGTTTAAGATCACAAAGCATCCAAAGACAGTTTTGGATCCATTTAGTATTAACAGGAGAATACAATAAGGTAACTAGAAAGCTATTTCATGTGCGTGATGGTCTGCGTACTTGTTAATATAGAAAGCTTTAAAACGGTCTAAGGAATCAGAATATTTGAAGTGCCGTGGAAGGAATTTCTGGCCATAAATACCAATGAGATGCGCCCCACGCAGAATTGTATCTACATGAATAATGTCCATGACACGCCGGCCACGGTGGTCCACGTCCGGCTGCACCATCCACATGCCAACGTCGGGGCAGGGTTCATCCCCGATCGTGGAAAACCAAGTCACAAGCGCGCACGGATAGGTGACGCCACGGTATTTGAAAGCCATGAACAGTAGAACACGGGCAGCGATGAGGCCACGAAAGCCAGGGAGCTCGGGGTCACCCTCGACGAAGACGCAGTCGTACCGAGGGGTGCCGCCACGCCAAGAACGCACTGCCCGAATACGCTCGCAAAGCATACCAGCGATACCCGATTGATCGCTTGGCGGATAGAATTTTGCTACGGCTGAAGGGAACACCTTGACGCGACTCGGAGCATCTGGGCAGTCATCGAGTGGAATGGTTGCAAGCAGGATGTCGAAATCGCGGTCGGGATTGTCCTGCGCGTAAAGGAACCGACGGATGAGAGGGACGAGGTGCGGGAGATCGAGGTACTGGGCCAGAACATCGGGATTCCGGGGGGAACGACGCACTGCTGACAGCGTAAGTACATGTGCGGCATATAGAAGAGAAATCGTACGCGGAGTTTTGGCTAAAATTACTTCCCCAAGGATCTTTCTCTCGTCACTGGCCCCACCATCGTCATCGTCATCCGCGTTGCCAGCGGCGGGGGCAGCTGCGGGCAGAGGGCAAGCAGCGGGATCGGCCATCATTCCACGATCTACGAAGTCCACGCGAGCCGCCGCCAGTTTGTCGAGCCGGTCGTTGATGGTCAGCATTTGAGAGAGGGCTTCGTAGCGGCTGGACCGTCGCCACGGCTGTTTGACGGCCTTGATGTGTTTCGACTCCGTAATAGAGGAACAAAGTCCGTTGGGGGCGCCGAATTCCTGGATTAAGTATCGGTAGTGGGTTAGGGAATGTTGGCGGGGTAGACAGAAGCCGTTCGGGCAAACACCGGATTCGATGAAGATTGTGCGTTCGTGGTGATAACAAGCAAGCGCAACGTCGATGGCAGTGAGGGTGGCTTCGTCGACGACGTTACGACGGACAAGGTAACAGAAGTCCAGGAACGCGCTGAAGGCGCGCAGCATCTGGGCTGGGACGTGACCCTCGATGGCAGGCAGATAGACCTGGAATTAATGTTAGTGTACTAGGGCACAAAAGAGGATATATGTATACTGACCTTCATCAACGCTTTGGAATCGTCCCCAGTCCACTGTTTAAAGCCCCTACCCTCCGGGAATCTGCGAAGCCCCGGGAACGGAGGGACGGCCGCAATGCTGAGAAGAAATTCACGGTGAGTTAACAAAACAATACGGACGTCACAACACTTACCGTCGGTCAATGTCTGCCATAATTTTCTTTGCCTTGGTCTTGCCGTGCTCGTTCTCGAGATATTCGCCCACCCACGCGACGAGGTGGTCCTTGAAAGTCCCCTTGATGACTTGGTGCAGAAGATCGGGCGACAAAAGTTCGTAGATATCCGCCCGCGGAAAATCCCAGGTAAAAGGCTACACAGCGGGTCAGTAAAGAATGGGAGAAGGCAGTAGATACACACGAGAACGTCAGGAACGACGCCGTACTGATCCCACATCGTACCATGGTCGAGTACGTCAAATAATGGAGTTGAGTTCTCCGGCCACTCGGGCCGTCGAGATCTTCTCGCGATGCGGTACACCTACAAAAATGAGCAAACAGAGGTATGCGATACATGCAGGGACTTACTTTGCACACCAGCCTTGCACAACACAGGCGAGGAGACCTGCTCCGGGTAGTCGGCGATATACGGACCGAGGCCGTAGATGGCGCGTCGGTAATGTCCATCCGCGAAAAGCGTTACTTCAGGGACGGTCATCCCAGGCTTGAGAGATTGGAGGATATGCGCGAGGGATCCATGGAAAAGATTCCGGCGGAATGTGCGAAATTCGGTGGAGTCTTGATTCTCGCGATCAGCTTCAAAAAATGAATCAGTATAGTGGCAGAAGGAGAAGGACTGAGGACGCACTTTGGGAATGGCGAGAAAGCCAATAAGGGTTACTGCATTTCTGTGTGCACGTCGGACACCGTTGTGGACGAGTCCATTTGACATATAGAGCGGGTAGTACTCATTCTGGCCCGTGGCAACGGAGACGGTGGTCTTGTCGCTGCCGAGAATGATAGGAACGAATGTCGATCCATGTGTGGCAGGGTCTTCGACAATAATATCCTGCACGGCGTCACAATATTAAGCTATCAAACGAAATGAATACAGAGACGTGGACACGCACCGCCTGGCGCCAGGCCCAATTGCCCGACATGAAGTCCTGATATTCCCGACTGTCGCCCTCGCCGAAGACTTGTTTTGGCGCGAAATCCATTTCCCCCTTGAAGTCGGGATTCGCAAGTTGCTGATGAAGAACTTGGCGAGGATCTCGGAAGTGGACGACGTATTCTTGCGTTTTCCACGGCGTGACATCCCCCGGGACAATGGGTTTGTTGTACGAGACGGTGAATGATTCCCAGGGTACGTACCCAATTTCTGTGGCATCGATCGTGTTGTAAAGGTCGTCGTGATCAGCAAATGGTGGATCCCCAGCGGACTGTGGCCTGGCAGCCCAATTTTGCATGAGCTCGTCAATCGCGCCGGCGGACATTTGCACACGCCGATAGAGAAGATCGGCAAGCACAAAGTCCTCGCGTCCGGCATATGGACTGAAGTCGTCGGCGGGCGCGCGTTCCCTCGGGGGGGAGGTGTGTTGGGGAGCAGGAAATTGCCCTCGCGATCGCACGGTCGGCCTGGATTTTAGCGTTAGATATATGAATGTATGCGAGAGAATTTTGATGCTACGCCTCACCGTTTAAGATCGGGTGGTATCGAATTGGAGGTGGCGGAGGAGTGACTGCCCCGCCGGCATCTCCACCACCTAGCACTGAAGATGCACGACTTCCAGTGGGAGTGACCATCGGGTCATCTCTGTCGGCGCTGGGGGTGCGTATATCGAATTGAGCATGTGATCTGAGGTGGTTGGAGCGACCCGCTGTATTCAGAAAAAACGGTTGCATCCCGGGAATGTGCAGGGTACATTGCGCGGCTTGAATTTCTTGACCTTGAGCATGGTCGAGAGAGAGAGACAAAAAAATGGTGCACACCAGATGAGGTATGCTGAGCGCGCAAAGCGGGCGACCTCCGTTTCACGCGGAAGATCGTTGCGACGTTTTCGTGTGCAGCAGCGTAGCAACGCCTTACGAATCGCAATACCAAGCATGTTTGTAAGGCAGCGTAATTGCGCGTGACTTTTGGGGCGAATGTTTGTAGCGGTGTCGTGGACTTGTCATTTTTTATTTCTCTTCACCCCACCACGATGGAGGCCCCAGGCCTGAAGACCCGAACACAGAACAAGAACATCCATCCTGCCGTCAAGGCGGGACTCAAGAAGGGGAACCGGCGCACTCCAGCTCAGGTAGCCCAAGCGCGCGACGACCAGACCACCGCCATGGCTCTGGCGGCACTCAACAAGAAAAAAGAGCTCAAGCGGCTCGCTGCTCTCGAGGATGAGCAGCACCGCGACGACATAGCTTACACTGCTACTGCAAACCACCCTGCCGACAACCCGGTCAAGGCGCGGCATCCTAGCGGAGCTCGTTCAGGTACGTCTTGTTCTGACCCGGCGCACTATGATTTATTATTCTGTTGTCGTAGGCGCGAAGGTCCTACCCACTGGTGCCGAGTCAGGCTCAGATGCAGGCTCCCCGGGATATCAGCAACCCGAGCAAGAATATCAAGAGTCCGACGATGAGGACGAGGAGGACGACGCCGATGGCGAGGACGGCGAGGCCGATGAAGCCACAAAGAAGAAGAAAAACAAAACCACTCGAGCCGACGTTCTGGCTTCCCGTACCACTCAAGATTCGACAGGCACACCGGCCATGGACGTCACCAATCCAAGGAAGCGTAAAGCCCCAGACAAGTTTGTGTATTTCAATCTATCCAAAGGGCTCTTGATAATGTTTTCACAGACCCACGACCGGCGCCAGCAAGAAAGTCAAGAAGACCGTGCCCAAGAAGAAGAGTGGACTCGACGATCACGTGTCCACTACCAAAGCGAAAGGTGCCGTATCCGATCCAGAGGACGATTCGATGGTCGCGCCGGGTGGGCCAGCGCTGGATGACGATGTGGACGAGCATGTCGAGCGGCCGACGACGGGGAAGCAGAAGAAGGGAAAGCCCGCAGCCGTAAGCGCACCGTGACTGTTCCGATCGAATCGGATCGCTGACGACCTTCCCTCTGCAGCGTTCTATCGCTATCAAGAACGTCGCCCCCAAGGAGCTCACTGGAAAGGCCATACGCGGCGGCAGTGCCAAGTGGACGCTCAGGCATCTCCCTGCCGGTACCGGGGAGGAGTTTACTAACGAAGTCGTCCCATTGGCTTGCGAGCAAGCGGGGCTGCTTGGCCCTTGGATGGGACTGACCGTTAAGCAGATCCAAGTCATCGTTGATAAGGTCTACGGCGCAGGTGTGCACAAGGTGGCCCCCAAGGACGTGTGGGTCGGTCTGGTACGTCTGTTTTCACTTCTTATGGAACGCCGGTGACGATGCACCCAGATCGGGTACCGCTTGCATAACTGGCGCAATGGTTTCGCCACACAAGGTGAGAAGGCTCTCCAGATGCTCATCGACAACGACGAGGCCCAAGGCGAGGGCGAGGAGGGCGAGCACGAAAACGAGGAGCAAATGGGTGGTGAGTCTATATATTCATTGGCTACATTTACTGACTGCCGCATTCCATGCCCTACAGCGACTCCACCCATCGATGGCACCAACCGCGATCCTACTCTCCCTGTCAGCACCACCTCGACCGTTCGCAAGTTCACTTTCAAAACCCCCGAGGGAATCGCGGAATTTGTCGCGTGGGCACTCGAGCCGCACAACGACGGCATGCTGGCCTTCCACTGGAAGCAGTGGGGTAATGGTGTAGATAAAAAGGTGCGGTGTGCCTGCACTGGCGTCATTCTCTTCTAATGCCTCATTCCAGGGATTCTTACAGTCGGAGCTCATCATGTACACGTACGCGTACCACCTATCATGCTTGAACACTATCCCCGGCAGCTACACCCGGCTTACCGACCCCCCGATTGGTGCCCTGCTCATCGCCGTTCAGGCCGTAAGTACTAGATATATTTGTTTGCCATCATTCTGATTATTTCTGCGCTTGGGACACAATACCTTGTAACGCGTCCCGGAAATATTTTTCTCGCACAAATTGCAAGAGGCAAAGTGACAGGTGCCCTTCAATAATGGGTATTGAGTTATTGAAGTTCTCCCAGGCGGTAAATAATTGTGAACTCACAGCATCGACGCGAGAACTCCATGCGCCCCAGGAGGAGGCTCCGGAGGAAACAGGATCGAGGGCAGCGCAAGGGGAAGCAGAGCAGAGCTTCATGGTATGGGTCCCACGGGAGGCGCCACAAGGCGTGGGTCCGCTGGCAGGGCGACGTTCTGAAGCGTGGCAACCGATACACTACTGCAGGTTAAACTAATGAACAATGTTACAAAAGGAACAACGCACACGGAAGACGTTGCAGTTTTCGCATGAAAAATACTGAGGAGCGTTGATGATCTTGGCACAGTTGTTGCAATATTTAAGGTGACAGAAAGAGGGTGGGGGACCCATCGTGAGGAATGAAGTTAGGGAAGAGTTGAGTCCATTGACACGGGTCGCCAAAGGCAAGTTTGGGGGGCGGATTGTCTGCGTAGCCATGGTGGGATGGGATCAAGCAGGCGCAGCAGAAGGCGATACTTATTATTAATGAAGCGCCTGCAGTGTGGGAAAGGGCTCGCCAGGTGACAGTCCTGGTGACCTTGACTTCCATTTCGCGGACCGTTCGGGGCGGACGGCAATCAATCACATGATCATCTTCGGGTTAGCCGTGTATGGTTGCAGACGGGCACCTATACTATCTCGGTAACCCAGCCGTTCCGGGTGTGATCTCCGTGATTGACGTCGGAGATTGAAAAAAGAAGTACAGAGATCACACCGGAACGTCTGGGGCATTTCGTATAGCAACACCTACCATCGCGTCACAATGTCACCCGCATCACACTTTTGACACTTTTTTTGACACCTTCCTCTCTGAGACGTCTTCGACGCGCCGCCTTCCTGGTGCTGTCCTGCTCTTCCAGAAGCCAATGGACACAGATCACGTCAAGAGAAATGAAGAATCGCAACGACTCTTACGGGAGGCGCGTGAAAAAGCGCGTAAAAAGAGCAAATACGACTGGAAGGCAACTCGACGCGACTTGACGCGTCTCTTCGAAGAGATGTTCCACAAACTGCCTTATGAATGGCAGATAGACGTCGCGGAAGCACTCATCCTTGGGCTTGACGCGGTTGTCATCGCGGGCACCGGCGCTGGGAAAACAATGCCATTCATGATGCCGCTACTGCTACATCGCGAGAAATTTGTTCTCATCATCTCGCCTCTCAAGGTCTTGCAAGAAGATCAGGTATGGACTCTGGCAATGATCTCCACGCCAATTGACGCGCGTTTATAGGCTTCCCGTTTTGAGGCGATGGGATTGGCGGCCGCGGCGGTCAATGGAGATACGTACTCCAAATCGCTGCAAAAGGTGTGTCCTTTTGGTCTCTTGTCGCGTATTACTTACTTAAATGCGCAGTTGCTCGATGGTCAGACCCTCAATGCAATTTTGACATCGCCAGAGATGTGTTTCGAGCACCCCGACTTTCGTAAATGGCTCCGGTCGGACAATCTTCCAGAACCGACCCCTGGTCACAACATATGGTTTGCTAACTTCACCGTTGATCATAATTACAGTTTTGGCATCAGTATATAAGCTTTTGATTGTCTTTGAAAATTTGGGAGGGAATCTCATATGGTCTAGAACACGGAGAAGGTAGTTATGGTTAATTCGATCATATGCCTTCTCTTGATCGAGGGTGATAAGTACCCCATCTTCTTCTGCGACTTCAGCATAGTTAAGCAGGAATTTTGCTAATTTGACTTGGTCCTCAATTTTCTGGCCTTTCATGAAGCCAGCTTGGTCAGGTCTTATCAGAGATGGGGCAACATGCATTAAGCGCATAGAATAGGCCTTTGTAATAAGCTTGTAGTCTCCCAACACCTTATGTAATCAGCTTATAAATACTTTCCCA
This sequence comes from Mycena sp. CBHHK59/15, assembly GCA_029204085.1. NCBI lineage: Eukaryota > Fungi > Basidiomycota > Agaricomycetes > Agaricales > Mycenaceae > Mycena > Mycena sp. CBHHK59/15. The sequence continues at coordinate 43,393 of JARGXW010000798.1, forward strand.
CGGCCAAATCTGAGACTCGGGGGAAAAATAAAATTCATACATGAGCGGGGAGGTTGGCAGAGAGGTAAAGTAGCTTTGAACAATCAATATATGGTGTTTATCTTCATTTCAAAAGGCATTCGGATCCTTCTGTCGCCACTGGCATGGCTCGGCATCTTAATAGTTTATTGATATTCCATTGACGATATTTCAGCGAGGACTTGCCAGAGACGAATCCACAAGGTTTTGCCGAGATCCAGAAGGACATAGCTCTTGCCATGGCTACTCAGTAGGCTCGTGTCCAGCCGTTATCGTGGGGGAGTATTGACGAGCAAGCAAAGTAATACTTACTATAACGGTGAGCCTAGGGAATAGGCTGGTGTCTTGAACTGATACCTTACCCTCAACGCGACGCGACGCGACACGGCGTTCTGGACGATGATAGCTTCTAATAGCTCTTCTGACTCACACACACGCTAACAGTGACAGGGATTAGCTAATCAGCCGAGAAGCCGCAAAGTTAAACTCCGCTAGGTATCCGCGGAGCTATCGCACACTGCCATTGTAGAAGTTGGGTTAGTCCCGGGTATGGAACTGAGCGGAGCTGCTACATCACAGTGATAATGCACCCATTTAAATACGGGCAACAGGTCTCGTTGAGTCAGCCAGAGTCAGCCAAGAACTACAGAATTAGGCTTGTGATTTTGTCCACTGTAAGGTGACTAACGTCCGCAGCAATTTTAGTAAGTCAACTCTGCAAAGCTGAGTAACCAGAATATCACAGGCTTCAATGCTAACCTCTTCAAAGCACAAGTTGCGCAACTCAGTTACCTAAAAAGTAAAATCTAGCGAGGCAAATCTTGGTCCGCAGCACTTTTAGTCAGGGCAATTCATGCAAAGCTGAGTAACTGGAATATCATATGGTTGAATATGCATTGCGATGCTGGAGTGATTACTTGAGATAGATGACGAACATGCAGGGACACAGTAATATTGCTTGCAAAGCGTGGCTGGGAGCTACTCCAGGTGCAACAAACATGTAGCGAAATGAATAATATTGCTTGCGCAACGGGCCTGTGGGCTACTCGGGTGCAACACTTTAAAGGCAAGACAATTATACCAGTTTTTTTCACCCAATAATCCATGTCGAGTCGTCTTCGTCGAAAGCTTTCTGCAACTTCCACCAGAGGCTCATCCCCGGACCTGTCAGCACCTTCCGAGACTCCACCCCCAACCACTGGTGAGCCTCTCTCAAAGCGGGCAAGGTTCGCCTTGCTGATCAGAAATATGAGACGGCCACAAAGTCGGATGCTGAGGTCCTTGGTGCGAATTCTATTATCTTGCTGTTAATTCTAGTCTTCGACGCGCCGCCGTCGTGGGACGCTCCTTCTCCATCCAATGCCAGCTGTCGATGAACACGTCAAGAGAACGGCCGAATCCCAGCGCGTTCTGCAGGCAGCACGTGAAAAAGCGCGTCGCAAGAACAATTACGACTCGGAGTCGGAGCAGACGCGACGCGACTTGACGCGTCTCTTCGAGGAAGAATTCAAGAAGCCGCCATATGAATGGCAAATCGACGATTCCGAGGCTATCGTACTCGGACTGGATGCCGTCGTGATTGCTGGCACCGGCGCGGGCAAAACAATAAATACCTTTTATGATGCCCTTATTACTGGATCGCAAGAAGTTCGTGCTGGTCATATCCCCACTCAAGATTTTGCAGGAAGATCAGGTTAATAATAACTGATTCTTATCGTTTACCTCTCATCCAAATTCGCAGGCCAAGCGCTTCCGAAAGATGGGACTAAAGGCCGCGGCGGTCAATGGAGATACATACTCACGGGAGCTTCAAAAAGTGCGTTGATTACGCGACGCGTCTCGCGTTTCTAGCTAATATTGTTTAGGATCTACGCACCCAGACTCATAACGCGATTCTAACATCCCGGAAATGTGTTTCGAGCATCAAGACTTCCGTAAATGGCTTCGCGATGAAGACACGGTGCAGCTGCGGAGCAGCGCAGAGGCGACGAGACAGGATCAGTGGCTGTGCAGGGTGTTGTTAGTGTTTTGGCTACATCAGTAGATTGCCGGCAGAGGCCGAGTCAGCAGAACAAAGAGATCGCATCCACCAGCGCTTCGTGCCTAGTGAGCGTCTCCACCGTGGTGATCAGAGTGGGATTCGAGTGCTACGTGCCTCAGTCTACCTAACCCTCTCCGTCTGGTATCTCTTAGCCGGCGGCCCATCTCCACGGCCGCGACAGTTGGAACGTGTAAATTGGGCTTGTGATATCATATGCAGAACAACCTGAGGTTATGGTGTCAAGGGATCTGTATTCAATCTCTCTGAGTGAAACACGTACCATGTCAGGATTTTTAGATGTGTTGCGCGCCGCCTGCACAGGAGTGTATGCAGCCTGCTGCAGAATTCTCCACAAGACAGATATCCCGAAAAGCCAATCGATTTTTTCTTCCTTCGCCTCTCGTTCTCTCTCATCTCTTTCTCTGGCCTATCACAACCACAAAATCCATAAAAATACCTCCTCGCACATCCGCCAACTCCGCCAGGGCCGGCCTAGACAGCTATCGCCCACTCTATGCGCACTCACCCAATACCCGCTCGCTCGCACACGAGTCACCCGAGCTTGTCCGCCTCCCTCCTTCACCTTCATCACCGTTGACCCCTATCCCTCCGACCCCTCCCCCTCGTACACCTTCGGCTTCAATGGCAGGTGTCGATCTGTCAAAATTAGCTTTCTCAGCCCCATTTGTTGAAGTGTAGGACTTCCAGCATTCTCATTTGTCTTGTTGTGTTTCATGGACACTTAGTTTAGACATGTGAAACACCAGTATCCTGATGGATCTGATGGTTTCCATGGTGTCTGATTGTAGTATCCATCAGTATCCTGATGGACCTGATGGTTTCCATGGTGTCTGATTGTTGCTATGCTATTGTGTATATAAGTAGCCTAGTGTAGAGCCGAGTCCCCAGTTTCTCACTGTTGACTCAGGTTAGTTGTCTTGTCTCTCTCTTCAATCAGAGTTTCTCACTGTTGACTCAGACCACTGTGCTTGCCTGATTCTAACACCATTCTACGGTGACGACAGGGATGCCGAAAGCGGCTTCCACTTCGCCCGCGAGCTCCAGACGGCGGCCATCGTCTACGATGCTACTGCCCACCCCTAAAATCGTTCAGATCTGGGCGCTTACGCTCCAAGGGGAAGCAAAGGCCTGGTGGAAGGATGCCGCAATTTGGGCGGGGAAAAACAAGAACGACATTGATTCGTTGCCGAAGAGTTTGAGAAGAAGTGGCCGGCACCAGGCGCTACATCCAAGAAGCAGCACGAGAAGATGTCGGAGTTTGTTGGGCTCACGCTGGACGGATGAGGAAGTGGGAAGGAAGCATATTGACAGCCTGGGAGCTGAGTCGATGCGTCACGTCTGGTTTGTCAAGGAGCTGATGAAGAAGGCATTCGCCGCCGGCGACACGAATACTAAGAAACCTGATGCTCCCACAGGCCCTGGCGAAGCTTCCCCCACGGCTTTCCAAGGCGATCGGAGACACCTGCGTCGACATTCAATCCTGGGACGAGCTTTTGGCCAAGGTCGAGGCCGTCTCTCGGGCAAAAATTGACCAGGTGGTGGCGGAGGAAAAGAAGCAGAAAGCGCTCGAAGATCGGCTTCAGAAAGTCGAAGGGAAGGCGCCAGAGACCGGGCACCGGCCGTGAGCGTCGTTGATACCCCCCCGAACGTGATTCTTCTCCGTACCAGCGGCCATACCCAAACAACTTCACAGCTTCGCCGGCACGTACCTTTCCTCGTGTTCAAGCGGCAAGGCTCCCTGCTCCTGCCCCATCTGCGCCCATTGATCCTCTCGCCGACGTCCCACCCCTCACCAACAAAGTCATCAAATTGGTGCACGAAAATTCGATCCAAGGCTGGAAGGAATTCCACAGGCACAGCGCGACTGGGACGAGAAATGGGGTGCTAATATGCTGCCCACGCTCGCACGTCCTTACCCTTTGCAGCCTGGCGGCGCCGAGCTCGGCGGCCCGAGTTGCTGGACCTGCGGTCACGACGGTCACCTTAGTCGTGATTGTACAGCGCCGGAGGTGGACTAGTCTCCTAGTCAGCCCAAATGATCAGAGTAGTTTTTCTGGAAAAAAAAAAAAAAAGACAAAAAATACCTGATATATGGTCTGATTTTACTCGCGCTATGAAAGCCGTAGGTGGGCCTTCCGGATTCGGTCAACCCAAAGCGGACGTTCCCACGATCCTTTTGACAGCTCCATTACGGCGCGTCAAGGCACTCTGGCGCGTCGCGTCCACCCCGCGCATTACAAACCCCCTCATGGCCCAGACCTCTTGGAATATCAATTGGGATGTCCCAAACACGCCTGCTCCTCGCCGAAATCCCCTCTCATCCGCTACAAACCGCACGTCGGCACTCCCCCATCCACGACATCCATCCCTCAAACCTGGAATCTCCTCATGGCGCGACACTTCAGCCGACCCATTTCTACTCAACTCCTATTCAATTTGGCTCCGTAGGAACCCCGGAAACCTCCATTCAACTATTCTCCGCCACGTAAACGGAAGTGTGTCGAAGTCGACGAAAATACTCCTGCTTCTTTGGCTTCGGAAATCTCCGGCCCATCTGCAAAGCATCAAAGAGAGCATCCCCGGTACGACTTCCCAAAAATTGAAGCAGTTCTTCATGCCATAAAGGAGCAAAACTGGACCTTCCCTTCTTTTTTGTATCACATATTCCAAACCAAAGACGGCAAGGGGCTCGAAATTGGGAAGGACATCAAGCAAGATTTTACGGGCCAAATCAAAGCCTTCGGGGGAGTAAAAAATGAAAGACAAGAGTTGTGTGACATAGCAGATAGAATTCCCGTGCTGATGCCAAGCCATCAAATTCACGAAGCCCCACCTACGGTATGACAGGCGCGAGTAAGACTAGACTAAAGGTGGACCGCATTTCTCCGAAGGAAACCTTCTAGGTAAATGAGACAAACTTTTTTTTTCGGGGTCACATGAAGTGCTTGACGTCGTTCGCGCACGGACCAGTAGACAACATCGAGCACCTTCCACCCAGCCAGAAAAACATGTTGGGCTCATTCATCTTAGAATTAAAAAATCAGAACTTTCCCTATATGACTTTTTATACTTTTTCTGAAGATTCACAGCTCTCAGATTCTAAGTACAAAATCAAATTTGGCAGGCTCAGCCAAAACGGCGCCCAGTCATCCCAGCCGCTTCGCAACGTGATAGCGCAGCCACGTGAAGAAGCGGGTTGGTCACGAGCCTAGCCACTTTCACATGCTTAGAAAAGCGTGACTTGATATGGAGAGCCAATTGCCTGCTGCAAATTGACAGGTGATAATACACAGCCAAATTCAAACTCCGACACATGCTCGCATGATGGTCAGAGGAAATTGCGGGCTATCTATGCATCATTGCTATGGTGGGATCCCTACCAAGTTGAAAACATATTCATTGAAGTTTAATGAAAGTTGCTCCATCCCTTGTACATCCCAACCAGGCTGGATTCATGAAAGGGAGAAAGATTGAGGATCAGGTGAAACTTGCAAAATTCCTCCTTAACTATGCAGAAGCCGCCGAGGAGGATGGAATAATGTCGCTCTAGATCAGGAAAAAGCTTATGAAAGAATAAATCATAATTACCTGCTGAGGGTTTCTTCAACACATGGGATTTCCCCCAAAATTCTGCAACACAATCAAATCATTTTAGACAAATGCTGAGACAATCGTGATGATAAATGGAGACATGAGTGAACCATTCTTAGTTACTCGTGGTGTCAGACAGGGAGACCCACTCTCGTGCCTATTATTTACAGCTCTTTGCGGAACTTAGGGCGCGGCCGTTTTTTTTTTCCTTTTTGAGCTGTTTTTGATCATTTCAGCCAGAACAGCTGTTCTGACCTCAATTCTCAACGTACATTTCTGAAAACTATATGAGCAGAATCACACGACAATTCCGCAGGGCATGATGTCCTCAGAATCTTTCCATACCGCCGGTAGTAATTATAATATATTATTTTGCAGTTCACACGCTCCGGGTGCCATGCCTCAATTACGAGGACGGTGTGCCCTCTGCCATACAAATAATTGTTTTTAGAGCCATACAACATCCCACACAACCTTTAAATCACGACACAAGAGATGATCTCCGCAAAACATGCAAAATAATATATTATAATTACTACCGGCGGTATGGAAAGATTCTGAGGACATCATGCCCTGCGGAATTGTCGTGTGATTCTGCTCATATAGTTTTTAGAAATGTACGCTGACAATCCATTAATTCATGGCCAACTCAACTCATACCATGCTCGTGGTGTACCAGATCTGTTGGCCAACACCAGATATGCACGGTAACCAGAAAAATTGGCGGCCCTCAGAACAGCCTACAGGTGGTACCAGCTGAATGGAAACTCTAATCCATCACCTAGTGCACCTAGGGATGTTCCAGGCATTAGTCCCGGCAATCATAGAGGAGTGGGAGGTTGAAGAGGATGTCGAAATGGAGAATAAATTTAATGTGTCCATATAAAATTAATTATTAGTACTTTCTATATGTCTTATACAATGAAACAATATTGGAACTTAAATGGATCGATTTTGCGCATTAAATGCAGCCAGGCAACATAAAAGAAGTAGGAAATAAGGAGCGGCGCGATTTGAGGTGGCTGTACGCTGAGTCAGCGGGCCATCAAGTCCATCGCTGCCAGTGACGGACTGGGCCCAGTAGACCCATGATTATGGCTTTGGAGGTTAGATCAAATTAGCCATGTTGAAATTTTGCCGGACTTTGGCCCCAGGTTCAAAAATTTTGTCCGATACTGTATCTAAGCTGCTCTTGGCCAAAATTTTGTCCGGCTTCGGATCTGATTCAATTTGACAAAAAGGCCAGAAGTCTTTAAAAATCGCAAAAAGAACTATCTCATTAAATAAATTGGTATTTACCTCCTTTAATTTTTTGGGCTTGGCCAGCTGTGGCAAGCCCATAGCACCCCCAGGTCTTTTAAGGACATGTTACATATAAAGGTCATGTTCACAGACAATGTATCTTTGATATCAAATAGTGGGAGTGTGGCTCATGGCGCCTATGGGTCTCGAATAAGTGCAGAGGCCAGTGCCACCCGATTGGCCATTGTCCGGACTTGATCTGACTTCCAGAAATAAATCCTTGTCCGGTTAAGATCCAAGCTGTCGCCACTGTCACCTTGATTTGTCCGGACAAAGATCTGAGTATGCAGGCAAATCTGAAATGTCCGGACTTTGGATTCAACCTCCAAAACCATATCACGGGTCCTGCCCAGTCCCACAGTAACGCGACACGTCTTGGCGTCACGCTTGGGACACGTGCTGACCGGTCCGGATACGGATCAAACACGGGTGCAGACCCATGTCCTTATATAGACATGGGTCTCCCACAGACATGGGACATGCGCCCATTCTTCTCGTCGATATGGTGCGGACGGAACTTCGTGACAAGTTTCAGTCCCGATTTGGTAATTGTAACTACTCTTTGAGGTTTCAACCCAGCATTCCGCAAACGTGGAATTAGGGCCGCAATAGACCCCCCTATCATCCTGTCGGAGTAGAACTTGAGAAAGTACATTTCATGTTTTTCTCGGGGCGATTTCGCGTTTTTGATTGCGGATCACCGGTCCGGTGGCTGTGCTGCACTACGCGCCGCCTCGGCGCGACGGGACCAGTGGCCGAGTTTGCAGTGAAGAAGTACCGGCTCGCACCGTGGGGTTCAGCGGCGCGAATTGGATGTGGCGATTGCAGAGTGGAAGAAAAAGTCGAAGTTGGGAACTCTATAGTGTACGAACATCCCTGTTTCGACTGTAATTTCTTTCGTTTTCTGGCCGAAGATTTCGCGTTTTTTTTTCCCACGCTCAGTCCCCCTCCGTTTCCTCTGAAACGAAATTTTACCACTAGAGTAGATCATTCTGATGCTGAATCTGCAATCTAGAAGCAATTCGGTGGGAACTCCGGCTTGTCATGAAGTTCCGTCCGCCACCATACTCGTCGTCTGCTTGGTCGTCTGTTTCATGAACGAGCTAAAAACCGTGTGTAAATTGACCGCTCGCTGTCAGCCTGTAGACTTCTGTAGGCGTCACTGACCTCATTGAAATGAAATCGAGCGCTCGCTGTCAGGCCACCTGCTTTTACTCTCAGCCTCTCGCTGATCGAAACAGAGCGCCGGCATATTCAGCGCTCGCTGTCAGCCTCTTCCACGGGCTTCTTCTCTCACTGTCCTGCTTCTGATTATGTCTCCAAAAATGGCCTCATTCTTATGTGGAACGAAAATGGCATTGGTAGGTAGCACCGTACATAATTATACATTGGCGCTATCTTCTCACCGTTTTTGCGGATCCCTGAAGACCGATCTAATCGTCCTGACTTTGCCGTCGTTAAGGAGCAGGGAGAAATATGAGAAAACCCCGCCGACACTACCACCCCAGGAAATGCACTTACGCACGTACGTCCGACCTCACTGGGTAGTAATGGGCCAGTTTACCGGACGCGTTGTGTGGGGCTGCAGGATTGAGACTCAGGGCTGCGTAGGCCAGCCCGTCCTCATCTCTTACCCGACACCCACTAAAACCTGGGGCTCCCCTGTCCAGTCAACGGGGAGTGTGTCTTCGTGTTGAATTACTTTGCTCCAGGTCTTAAGCACTAGTGGTTTTGGTACCGCTTTTTTTCCATATTTATTTTTGTTCGTCGACTCGCGGTCTATTGCTAATCTGATGTTTAGCTGCCTGGTCCACCTTTGTGTTATTTCCCGTAGAGACGCTGGTTCCCGGCCCTGGATTCTCCGCTCGTTGCGGAGTCGCCAGATGAGGTGGGCCGACTCTGAGACGACTATGCGGTAAAGTCGTGACGTTCCTTTGTCCGTCGAGCCTGGTTTTGACCCGCGTTTAATACTCCCACAGGCCATAATTTCCCCGACCAGGGGCGAAGCTCCGAGCCGGTTCTTCTGTACCAGAGTGCACTGGCAAGGTCCCAGACTTGTTTCTGGCCGTTCTCTTCGCACTCTGTGAGTATGTGGGTCATTGACTCTTCAACTTGGCATTTCTCGCAGACAGCCTTGTCTTCATGGCCAGGAATGTTAGTCCAGTGTTTCCCTACTTTGTAGCCGTTATGGATGAGCATCCACAAGAAGAATCGGATGCTTCTTGAGATGTCCTTGTGTTTTGTTCCATGCCAGATTTGTTTTATTGACGGTACTTCCCCCTTTGCAGTCACGGCTGCTTCCTGGGTATAAACAAGGTTCCGCGCTGTATCTTTCCGGTCGAGGGCCTCCTGGTAGTTTGGCTCGTCAATTTTTGCTGTTCTGATTATCTTGTAGGCTTTAGCCTGTGTCATGCTGGAGAGTTTCGCACCCGGAAGCAGGAGTTTCTGGGGTATTTGCATATCGATGAGAGTCGAGGTCGGTTTGAGGGCACCTGCACCGGCGAGTTTATCTGCTTCCTCGTTCCCCTCGATACCGGAGTGGCCTTTGACCCATTTGAAGATGGTAGGAGCTGTTCGTTCCCGCAGTCTCGCCGCCGTAACTTGCATCAGTTGCCCGTTGCAGGCTGTGCGGAATCCTTCGTCCTCCCATCGTTGGAGGTTCTTGGTTAGCCCATCAATCGTGTATTTTGAGTCACTGATTATTTTTAGTGGGATGTCCTTAGGGTTCATTTCTACTGTCTCTTTTACAGCCAGGATTTCCCCGACTTGGTTGGATGGCCCTAGCTCGGGGGGGACTCGGATCGCGCGGTTCCGGCAATCTCCGGGGCCATAGTATATTCCTGCGCCGGCTTGCGCATCCTCTCTCCCATTGTTGAGTGCTGACCCGTCAGTATACACGATGATCTCCTCCTCGTCGGGCTCGGGGTCGATATGGGTATTCGGTGCAGCATGGGCACTTTTTAGACCATCGCAAAATATACGGACCGTGTCCGCCAGGAGTCCGCGCCATCTTCGTCACTTCGTTACTTCGCTTAGCTTCGCTTAACTTCGCTTAGCGTTGTGAAAGTTCGTGAGTTTGATCGCTTTCCGTGAAAGTTCGTGACTTCAGCCGGATTTAGTGAAACTTTGTCACTTCCTCTGGATACCGTGAAAACTCGTTACTTGGGCTGCCGACAGTGAACATGTGACCGTGTCCAACCACGTGAAGAGTGCGTCGTCAGTTGCAGGTGTATTGTTCAGATCGACAAACCCCGGGAGATATATTTATTTGATTGCAGAGACATTTGTTACAGTGCATGATACATTCCCCAGGCTAATACATAAAATCTCCACATGTCTTGAGCTTTGCTTGGAACACGACACATTTTAGGAATTTGCTGCATGAGTTCCAGAGCTGTCGAAGATGGTTGGTGGCTCGGGGGACTCGGCTGGGACCGAGGGCAAAACAGGCCGATGTTCATTGTAAACCCCTGCCGAATATATCGAGGTTGGGTGGGAAAAGAGGCTAAAACACTGCAATTCATGTGGAACGGGGTAGAGAACAGCCCAATAGTCATTAACTACAGAATATCAAGATTTTTGAGCCGTATTTTCTACTGTATGTAAGCCTGCTATTAGGCTATTATACTCTGCCTACGATAGGGTGATTGAAAAATCCTGAACTGCTCCAAAATACAGATAATGCACAAAAACATTTTAAGCAGTCAAATCAATGCTTACCGTTTTGAGTGGACGGAGCACATCTTGTTAAATGGCGCAGTAGCTCGGGAATTCATGATGTTGCTGTCGGGGGCTAAAAATGATTTACATTGTCCTGTATGTTCAAAACAAACAAATGAAAAACTTACCATCGCTCTATTTGTTCGGATCTCCGCTGTCTTCGAAATGGCTCTGCGGGTCAAGTCCGTTGATTACGAGCCGAATGTGGGATGGGCGGCGGTGACGCAGGGGGAAGTACACCGGAGATGCCGTGGCCTGCGGGATACATTCCTTTGGCAGCTCGAATATGCTCACATTTGAAGTGAATGGGTGTTGAGCGCTGGTGTGGATGCCTCTGCTGAGCACGGAAAGCTCTAGGTTAGTGCATGGATAGAAATAAAATAAAACAAATTAGGTACATACCACCGCCGGGGACAACAGGCTTACACTGCCTGCCTGCGATGAGTTCTGGTTTAACGACCGTGCCCTAGGTGCTGTTTTCCCTACAAACAGTCACTCACTGGGTCGGGAGCGCGTCGGGAACGTCGCGGGGTTGATGGTGGTGGTGGTAGAAGAGAGGAATGTTCTGTTCGTGTCGTTCCGTAATTCCGGTGATCAAACAATGCGCTTCCCACACGCGCACCCGGAAGTGACGAGCTTTCTCAAAAATTTAGCCGAGGTGACGAGCTTTCTCAGATATTTGATGAAATGACAAACTTTCACAGTTTTCCATCAAAGTGACGAACTTTCCCATTCCTAAGCGAAGTAACGAAGTGACGAAGATGGGTACTACTCTCCGCCAGCGATCCTCCAGTGGTGATCTTCGGGTCGAAGAGCACTTCGTTCTCCCAAGGGGTACTTCGGTTTCTGCGTCCACGGACTCGTAGTCCTCCGGGTGGAACCTGAGAGGGTTCCATTTATCCTGCAGAGAGTTCAGTAGCTCTCTCGCCTTTGTGTGGCAATTGTGCGGTGACCGGCAGGCATTGCATTCCACCCTGGTCTGCACACAGGCTGCACAGGTGCAGTCTCGTCTATTCCGATGGCCGGCTGCCTCCAGGCGGCGTGCCAGGATTTCGGTTTCGCCAACTGTTATTACTTTATGCCCTGTCTTTAGGCATTTTATTTCAGCGCCACGGTTGAAGAGGCCTCGTTTTGCATGCGATTTTATGTGGTACCATATCGTGAGTTCTCGCTGGATTTCCCGCTTTATTGCGAGTCCCTCGAGTTTCACGTCTCTGTTTATTGCGACCTTCATCATATCATTTAGGTCTTTCGGGAGTTCTGTGCGTGCACTGTTCCAGGATTGTAGGAAGACATGCAGGCGTAATTCTTTGTCAATCACTGAGTCATCTTTGGCTAATATGTTTAGTGATTGGAGTTCATCAGCGACAAACGCCCAGAGTGGCCTGTCAGGGCCAAATTTCAGGTATGATTTCAGCCATGTGACAGTGATGGCTTCATTTCTCGCGACAATGTCCAGGAGATTCCGCCCGCCAACCTCGGTCGGGGCGTATACTGTCTCTTTATTTACTGTGGGCCGTGTTTTCTCTCCCCATAGGAACGAGCGTATGCGGCGTTCCAGTCTTTCCTCCACCTCACGCGGCATACCCTGGACTTTTGCCAGGTATTGGGTCATACCCCGACGACCATTAGGATTATTAGGCGGCGCCCTTCCATGGTCGGGTGGCCTCGTTCCCACTGGTCTAGAGCTGTATCTATTTTTTCTAAGGTGCGTGTCCATGTACTTACTTGGTGTACTTCATTACCGACCCACGCGCCGAGGGTGCGTATTGGTTCGCCTTCTTTCGCAATTTTAATGTGGTCCGGGATTTTAGTCCCATCCACCCCGTTTATGCATCGCGTTTCCCGCAACCGGTTCCTGCGATCAAGTTTGCCTATCGGTATGATTTCCGTCTTATTGATGTTGAATTTCGCCCCCGAGGCGGTGCACCATTCATCAAGCAGATCGACAAGGTCCCCGAAGTCGTCTTTAGAGGAGAGGTAAACTAATGTGTCATCGGCAAATAGTGTTGCAATAAGGCGCTCTCCGGTGCCACGGATTTTGAAGCCCTGGAGGTCAGACTGCCTCAGGGATTCTGCGAGAGGTTCTATGGCGAGGTCGAAAAGGAGGCACGAAAGGGGGTCCCCTTGTCTTACTCCTCGTGTCACCTTGAATGGGTGTTCACTGAAGACACCATTGATCACCACTGAGGTATAGGCGTCACTGTACAGTGTCTTCACGGTGTTGATAAATTCCTCAGGGATTTCGAAACTGCGGAGTGCCCTCCAGAGGTAATCGTGCTCGACCTTGTCGTATGCTTTCTCCTGGTCAAGAGCAACAATTACGCCGTGTATTTCCGTTGCCTCACCAAGGTCTAGGATTCTCTTCGTGAGCCATATCTGGTCATATATGTGTCTTCCAGGGACAAATCCTGCTTGTGTCGGATGTATGAGGTCTGGTGCAATGTGGGCCAGCTTAATCGTGAGTGCCTTAGTGAAAATTTTATAATCTGTGTTAAGAAGGGAGATTGGGCGGTAGTTCGCTATGTCGGCGGGATCATTCTTTTTGTACATTGGGGCCATCCAGCTTCTGCAGAAGCCTGTTCCCTGGACCACACCATCCACTTCTATATCATTGTACACGGTTTGAAGTGCCCCGACAATATCGAAGGCTGGCCTTCCTTGCGAGCTAAATGTGTGGTAGCGTGAGTCTAATATTTTCCAGATCTCGTATGCAACCCCATCATCCCCGGGAGCTCGATCGTTCGCCGAGGCTTTAAGCGAGTTTATGACGTCTTCCCTTGTCAGCAATCTCTTCAAGGCCGAGATCTGTTCTGCTGTGGCTTTCCGTGCCGTGCGTGCTAGCACTCTGTTTATGACTTCGTCTCTGATGTTTGTGTTCACATTTTTGCGATCTTTCTGGATATTGTTGTGATAATTTCGTGCTATGTTTGCCATTTGTCGTGAGTCGGTCTCGTAGACGGGTGGCCTTCCGCCTTCGGGCTCCTCAGCCGTCTTCCTCAGCCGGTGTATAACATCACGCGGTTTTTTAGGTTTGTTTATCGCGGACCAATATTTGCTGATTATCTCGCCCTCCAGTCTATTGCGGATCTGGGCGTCTGTTCTGGCCTTCTTGTGCTTTTGAACATGCATTTGTGTAAGTCTTTCAGTCAGCACCGCAGCGGAGAGAATTTTCTCATCCTCGGATAACTCGCTGTCTCCCAGGATCGTTTCGAGTTGGAGTTCGACTTTTTTGATCTCTCGTGTCGCTCTTGGGATTACTATCTTCGCCCGTGTTCTAGCTCTGAGGATGATATCCCTTTTGAAGTCTGCCCAGAGTGTCTGGGGATTGTAACTCGGGTCTCGCACCGGCCATCGTAGCACCTTCTCCAGCTCTTTCTGGAGCACGATTCCCCGTTCCTGGATAAATTCAGCAAGTTGTTTATCCTTCATTATGTGCTTTGGCCATACCCATCTTCCGGGCCCCGTTGAAGGTGCGTTTGCCGTTGTCAGTCTCACTGAGACCATACGATGGTCGGTCTGAACCCCGACCGTTTGTATGTCCCACTCATATGCGTTGTCCATCAGTTCGTGCCTCACACAGATTCTATCAATGCGGGACTGTGACCCGGTGGCTTTCTGGTGGTAGGTGTACGCAAGTGTTGTGGGATACGTGGCTCTCCAACCGTCCACCATTCCGAGGTACGATTTGAGGTCGTCCAGTGCTGATACCGCTATGTCCGCATCAGTGTGCTTCGCTCCCATGCCACTTTGAAAGCACGACCGCATGAACATAAATAGATTCTCCGAAATTGCACTCCGATGGGTTAGCAGAGCCGGGAATCGCACGGCAAGCCGACGTGGGAGGACACCGAGGATACGTGAATCCCAGCTTCGAAATGTTATAGTTTTTTTGCCAGACTGCGGATGCGACAGTTTGAGCAGCGGTAGTGATATCCAATGATCCAGAATGTGCGGTCGAGATCAACACATCACGAGGCCGGGGAACTGGACAGTGTCAGTTAAGTGAATGCCCACAGGTAGGGCACCGAGGATACGTGAATCCCAGCTTCGAAATGTTATATTTTTTTTTGCCAGACTGCGGATTGCGACAGTTTGAGCAGCGGTAGCGATATCCAATGATCCAGAATGTGCGGTCGAGATCAACACATCGCCGAGGCTGGGGAACCGGACAGTGTCAGTTAAGTGAATGCCCACAGGTACCTGATGGAATTTCTTGCCCTACCTGTGCAGCAGCCCTCGTACCGTACGAGGGCTGGCGGATCCCAAAGAAAAAATGTCGGGGAAAAAGACGGTCCGGAGAGAGAGACTCCACATTGTTCAGGGAAAAGTACGGGTCCGGTGTCGGAAACCAGAAGGTTTTATGGTCACGGTAAAGGCCAGGTAGCTTGTCTTTCCTGCGGATATAGGACGCAGCTACGTGGGCATCAAATTGGCTCATAAACCACGTCGGAAGTGGGTGTGCCGGACCACCAGAGCGTCGCGGCGGCGTAGGACCTTCATCATCTCCATCAGCCACACCTGGATTAGGCTGGTCTGTGTCCTCCTCATCATCTTCTCCGTGGTCGCGGTCATTCCATCGCAATCATCGCTGACACCATCATTAAGAAGCCCTGTGTAGTCATCACCCTCGTCCTCGGGGAAAATTATGTCAGAAGATTCTGGCTCAGGAATAACCTCCACAGCAACCGCGGCAGCAGGTGATGAATGGACAGCATCTGATTCGGAGGAAGGTATCGCGGGATTGCGAACAAATTGGCCGCCGCTCATGCATAAAATATTTGGATCGTCAATGGGCTGATTTAATCGCAGTGAAGGGGTGCTACCAGGTATAATGCTGAGAAATATAAGACTCGTGTAATTTATAAAGCTCTTGTTTACTCACCACACGGCCTAAGCGGACAGCCGTAGCACGCGGTGGAGAGTGTTTCAGGGCCGACCAACCGGGCGCTTGGGATCTCAGGGGGAGCCGTTCCAGCTGCACGAGCACGCTGCAGGTGGCCGGAGCCTTGTGGATGACCCAGGTGTTTGAGACTCCATGTACGCGTCGCGGGGGCTTTCTTTCTTTTTACCCGAGCCTTTGGGCCGTCCCAGTTTGCGCTTGATCGGGACGGTCGCATCATTGGTTACGTTGTCAAGCGAGGCAGAACGAGCTCTACAGATATTATTCAGACCTTCGACAGTATTTATGAACAGTTGCCAAGTACCACCGGCAGAACCAATGCAAACACCATCATTATTGAACTTGGCAATTCTTGGTTCATGTTCTTCAATCCATCTTTTCACAAATGCCATGCAAATTTAACAACATCATCGCGCTCATGGCCATCCACATACATTCCATTTTTCCTTCTGCCAAATCTGTAGTCAAGAGTTTTCAACCAGCGACGTGCAGTCCAGACAGAAATTATGCGCTCTCGGAGAGGAACACCTTTCTCTTTCATGTTGCTTGCATTTCTGTAGAAGCC
>JARGXW010000799.1:0-59518 GCA_029204085.1 Mycena sp. CBHHK59/15
CCCAGTTATTCAATTGACTGAACAGAACACCCCTGGGTGAGCATGCAGACAGAATGAAGAATGACAATGGAAAATCTTACCATCACAGAGGCACATTAGGGTGTTGCAAATAAGGATTTTTGACCCTGATTTCAGCTCCAACTTGAGCCCCAACTTGATACCCCCCAACTTCGGCTAATCTCGGTCACTCGGGCCTTTGCCGCTGCAATTGTTATGTAATCACTCTGATCTTTCCAATGTTGACCGTTGGTCTCCCGCCTCGACTCCTGCCGCATCCTAATCTGCTCCTAAAATAATTGTAGTGAAGTTCATGTAAATCATTTATCCCATTGAAGTTCACCAAAAACCATCTATAAGGCTATGCATGCAAAACAAAGTACATTTCAGAGTGCTGCCATCCCGATGCTTGACTCCCACTCCTGACGAACCCGCTTATCTGCTGGTCAGAACAATTTCAAGTTGAGGCTGAGTTGAGCCCGATTTCTTGTAAAAATAGGAGTGTAGGTGTTTCACAATAGACTCCCAACTTGTGCCCTAACTTCGGCTAAGTTGGGGTCAAGTTGGGGCACAAGTTGGGGTTCAAATCAGGGTCAAAAATCCTTATTTGAAACACCCTAATGGAAGACAACAAAATCCTCATTATGTCAGTTGAACAGAGCTACACAGTAGGCACCAAACACCTCTATATCCCATAGAGCGATCAAAAAAATCGCACCAGTTTACAGGATTGCCTAAATACATATACCTGGGGGATATACTACATGCATGATGCAAGTTGCTTCGCTGGTCAGAAGATTGATCTGGAGCCCATTGACCACTGCCCAGTTGGGGATATTTCTGGAAGACACAGTGCCATTCAACTTATGCAAGAACACAAAGATCCTAAGTCTCACCTGCAGAAAAGACCCATAAGTTCTGAGTGCTCTTTGTCCACATAAGTGTCATTCAAAGTTGGCCCTGTTTGAGTTCCTGTTGCATCCCTTTTTGCTCCCTTTTTGCCAATTTGGCAGTAAATTTGATGAAAAGCGGTGAAACATGGAAATGAACAGGAACAAAGTAGGAGCAACTTTGAAACCCCCCCCCTCAAGCATTTTTTCAACCAGGAGACAACCAGGAAAGTTTTCCTGATTAAAACCGCACTCAAATTGCAATCAGGAGAGCAAATAGGGAGCCAAACAGGACCCTCTTTGGGCACCGGGAGCCCTTGGGGCTCCTACTTCTCCCTGCTAGCTTCCTGATTACTTTCCTGTTTGATCTCCTGGTTGGACTAGGGAAATAAGTATGAAACAGAGGAGGAGCACAACCAGGAGCAAGTCAGGACAATTTTGAATGACACTATACTCAACTGAACATTTGTTGTATTCACCAATCCAAATGCGCTCTCTCATGTCCACGTTCCAAAATTCTAGGTTGTGAAAGCCTGTCCACACGATGACCAGGACATGTTTTCACCTGGAAGCAATGTAGAACCAACTGGATATGGCTGTTGCACATATCGCCCCAGCTGGATAGCAATCTCATGACTCACAGAGGGGGGCACAATCACAGATGGCAGCTGATATCCCATCCCTTTGGGGCAGCATACCAACTCTGTGGACCAATGACCACTTTCTTGACTTCTGCAATCAGTTTTGCAGTCAAGTATTGGAGGAGCTGTTTATGTGGTGGAAGGTCAATCAAGGATCACAAAACTACTAGTAGATCCTGGATGAAGGAAAGCCACAGCTGCTTCGCCAGTGCAATACTGTGCAAACACCAACTGAGCTGCGTGGAGAAATCAGATCCCATCCCTGAAAGTGTGGGAAAGGCAGGTACTTGAATGGCACAGATAGCAACATGTACATCACATAGCGAGAGGATGTGCAGGAGTACATCATCCTCTAAATTGAGAAGTACTGTAGACATTCTGAGGTGGGTGGCTTTGAATGGTAGATTTCCAGGGATTGGACAAGGAAGTTTGGAGAGATCACTCAAGGCACAGTTATAAGTGCTGTGAGCCTGGCTGTCTATGGTGTCTAAAGTGGCTGTTCAGGTCAATCAAATGTCAAATTCATCCAGCCTCCATGTCTAAGTGATCCTAGTTTGGCAGTTGGTAGATAGGATAAATCTGAAATTTAAATCACAATGAAAGCAACTAGACCATTGAATGTGCTCACCATTGAATGTGCTCACCTTAGCATTCACTGCAAGCCTTCAAGCTTCAGCACTTCAGTGTTCTAGTTTAGCTATATAGCAAGTTCTGGATTTCATGCTGATCATGTACACATAGTGATGCCCAGGGTCTGACTTGAGCAGGCTCGGGCCCAGGTTTATTTAAGCCCAAGCCCAAGCCTGCAGGTAGGCTTGGCTTGGGCCCAGGCCCAGGCTTGAGACACACATATCACATCATTTCACCCAGAGACTGATGACATAGCACACAAGTAGTATATACATGAATACAAACCCAATTAGTCCTCCATATCTCAGGATCATAATTCTCCTCATCGTCATTGAGGCAACATCATCCTCTTTTTCTCCCCCAACCTCCTCCAGATCATCTGCATCCAAATCTACAACCACAGAATAATAGCTCAGGGCATATACACTGGAAGGACTGGACAGTACCAGAACCATGAGTTGGAAATGCGGATTGGCAGGATCCAATCTTGATCCAACAAAATCCCGCACCAGCTTCAACCCCTGCTCAACATATCCTGATCCCCATCAAGGAACTTGTCATGGTCCACAGGCAATGTATAATGTTTTTTATCGCTAGAAATTATTTGGTAGTAGGATTCAGGTTGTGAGTCATGGTTTTGGGCCTGGTTGTGGTCTAAGGATGGTACATTTTTGCATAGTTGTTGCATGGTTGTGCTTCATGGTTGATGGTTCAGACATGACCGGAAATATTCCCACAGTACTTCAACTGTATTCAACAGTACATAAATGTGAATGTTGCCATAAGAAATGAGATTCTGTGCCTCAGACTCATCCCCAGACATGTCAATGTGCACCAGCCACTGTATTGCATCCCACATTTGGGGCATTCTCTCAACATCTATCATCCAACTTTTTTTTTAGACTCTCTCAGACTCTCTCTGTGTTGCCTTTTATCCAGCTGAAGGTATAGATCTTAATACAAAAGAGTAGGTCAATAAGAATTACTCTCTACTAACATTTACTTCAGGCCCAAGACTGCCAAGTAAAATTAATATTATAACAGACCTTTCAACAAAGATACTACTATGCTATGTCTTCAAATTTCTTCCATTGGGGTGGCTTAAAATCTGTCTCCATTGAGATTAATGTAATTTAATTCTACCTCTCACAACTTCTTACACAATGCCATATGCATCTTGTGTGGCTGATGATTCATGATTATCATAAAGTGATGTCTGCTAAGTGTGCAGAGGTAAACCCAGCTATTGAATTAGATGTTTATCCTCACAAAAAAAAACAGACTCTTCCAAAGTTCATCAAATATGATGTTTTAAAAAGAAGCAATTCTGAGATGGGCATTGAGATGTATGTGAGCTGCAAAGTTCTTCATCTATTTGGTCCGATTTTGGATCGTGTCTGAGCATGTGACCAGCCAACCACAACCATGAACCATGAATCACAATGTCACAAGAAACCAAGGTGCACAGACCACTATTTACACTGTTTTTGCTTGACATCTTATGTGGGAGACCCCCACAGACCCCCTTGTCGCTCGCCGCTGGGCCTGCTGCATGGAGCTTTTCACTCACTGCTGGGCCCACTGTGTGGTGCTTTCTGCTCGCCATGGGGCACACTGTGTGGTGCTTGTGCCTGCAGAGCCAGATCAGTGGGGTTTAAAATAACCTGATGTGCTGATGTCTGAGTCCCATTCTTTGTTTCCTTGGCACTGAGTCCCATTACTATGCCTAACACTGGTAATCAAATTCACTAGAGTCTCAAATGGCCTCGCTTGAGCTCATTTCTCAATTGTTTGGCCTGAAACTTTTGGGATGTGTTTCTGTATACATTTATTGGTTGTAATGCAAAAGAAAATTGCGGGGAATCTGTCGAGAACTGAATGATATACGGTTGCCAGACTCATCAGCCATTGATTTCAAGTAGAAATCTCTCAATGGTCAGCATCCACTTTTCCAATCCTCCTCAAACTTTGGAAGTATCTTACAGCTATTTGCAGAACTTAGGGCACAGCCAAAATTTTCCTTTTGGTAAGTTTTTTGATCTCTTTCAATAATGCCCCCCTAGCAGCCTCAAATCTTGTCCATTTCTCTCAGTTCTTGACAGATTCCCCCTTTTTTTTTTGCATTACAACCAATAAATGTATACAGAAACACATCCTGAAAGTTTCAGGCCGAATGGTTGAGAAATGAGCACAAGCAAGGCCCGTTTGCAACTCTAGTGAATTTTGATTACCGGTGTTACATCGGCAAAACAGAACATGTCTGGCATGTCTGATGCATCCGGCACATCTGGTGCCATAACTGCCATACCTTCCAGAATGTCCACCAGTTTTTTTCACCAGATCTAGATATCAGACGGAGGAGGAGGATATATTATACTGACACGGTCCCACAATTGGAACTGTCAGTTTACTACGCATGACATCGTAACTTATGCAGGCTAAAGTTACCCATCAATACATAGAACACACGTACTACCAAGAGGGGGGCGGAAAGTCTAGATATCCAATGATATTCCCGGCCTGGCTCGGACCAGAGCAGGCAGGTTGCCGGTTAAAACCTCGTGGGTGGCTCAACCCAATTCCTTGAATTGAACCATAAATCCCCGGCAGCCAGAATTCATGTAGAATTATTTGTTTGTAGGATGCTAAATGCTTTCATTATGGTACAGACCATCCTACTAACGGATTGAATGTAACAGTATGCAATGAGACACCAATGAAGGCACAAACTCGGTATCGCTGGTGAGTTTAAACGCCCAGTCGTTCAAACTCCGATTGCACGTGCTCGGAAATGGCGTGATTCTTGATGGAAGGTTGGTCGTGTGCCGTCGTGTGGCTTCCTTCCCTCACCGTCTCTTACACCTCGACGCTAGGATCACCTTGTCGACGTCCGCGGACCTCAAGCGATACTCTCTGATATGTTCTTGTCATCATTGCTCCTTGGTGGCCTCGTTCCTAGCCCCCTCTGTACTGGATTTCTGCCCCTGCATCTTACTTGCTGCATCGCTATATCTCCCCCTCAATGCACTGTGCTGCATATTGGCTGCCTGTAACCTCCTTTCTCTTCCTTCCGTGCATTGTATTGCATGTTGAGCTGCCTGTGGCCTTATATATCCTTATTGTGCACTGTCTTTGTACGGATCGCCGCCTGTGGCACCTCCTTCCTTTTCACCCAGGCCTTGATTAGGCCTGTCCTTCTTCTCCATCACTTGGACCTGCCGTCGTTGCCAGCTGAGTACTTTTCTGGTGTCCTCATCGGTTTTTAACTTCAAGATTGTTTACACAGGTATTGTTGCCCTCCGGCAAGCGCGACTACTCCGCCCCGCCGACTCAAACGCGCACCCGCCAGTGGGTGGCGCTCCCCGCTCGATACGACCGCCTCCATGATCTACATCCGCGCCCTTAAATCGGCCACATCAAGGGCTCGCGCTCCGACCCCGGCTAGCTCGTCCCTGGTGGCTCACCTTTCACGCACGCGCCTCTGGAACTGCCAAAGCGACCTGGTCCGCTGGCTCCTAGGACGCGTACACGATACGAATCCGCACGTGCCCTCGACTCGGATGCGCGCGTACCCGGCTGGTTGGCTCGGCGCCTATGCCCGTGTCTCTGCGCACGGAGGACGAGCTCGGGAGCGGCGGCGTGTGAGCATGCGGCGTGTCTCGGCCGCACTGCCTTACGTCGCCTGCTGGCTCGTGGGCTCGTTCCTGCCGCATTGACTCCTCCTGCATGCCTGGTACTCCGACTCGATGGGGTGCGCGTCCCACTTTGCGTGTGAGTCAGCTACGACACTCGCTCCTGGGCCAGGGGAGCGGGTGGGCGACGGTCAGGAGGAGGAAGAGGCAAGGGGAGACGTACCGCACATTGTCGATGACCGCCGAGCTCATCAGTATATGCTCCACGCTGCCGACCGCCGAGCTCGTCAGTATGTACTCCACGCCGCCAACTGGCCCCGAGGTAGATCGGGGCGAGAGTGCAGCGGGAGGTGCGAGCATGGATGTCCAGGAACCTGTTTATTTACATATCCTGTCCTCTGTATCGTAGCATCTTTGAATATATCTTCTTCCAATGTATATTGGTGGGATTGAGCATTGTGGGCTGTGATTTGAAGTAATAACAGAAACAAGAACTGGTTGGTATGGCTGCCAGAAATGTGTTCTGGGAAGTGCCAAGTCATTATGTCGCCAGATCAGATTCTGGCGATGTGGCACATCTGGCTTGGTCCGGAGCCAGACCAGCCAGACGCATTCTGGTTTGCTGATGACTAGGCATAGTAACGACGACTGTTAAGCCAGCTAAGCAACTTGAAGCAACTAAATGAGTCCCATTCTTCTGAGTCCCATTCTTCTCGTCGATACTCCGGGATGCAATTATCCACGCGGATCATAACAGGTACTCGGGCGCCAATAAATGTCTGCTCTGGAAAACGTTTGCGAGTCGTGGATTGGGCTTCAAAGAAGTCGACTACACCGATGATTTCAACGTACCTTCTGGCTGCCGAGGGCAAAGTAGAAGCACTGCTGTAATTGTTCCCCCATTCGAAATTGGATGTGACATGGCAAGTATTATCGGTGGAGGCTAGTCCTATACGTGGGCATTATTGTGCGGCATTGATCGAATACGAGCTCAGATGCCCGCTGAGCTGAGTAAGGAAGATCGATGGAAGGCGAAGACACCTTGCTGCGTTCCCCTTCCGTTGCTCCTCTATCGTACCAACTTCTCATCTTTTCCCCAGGCGGGTTGTACGGTCAAAGGAAAGAGTCGGCAACATGCATCCTGATTGCAAATTACTTGCAGGCCAGTACAGCGAAGAGTCTATACCAGAATGGTGGGACTGATGGCAGTGGGACTTGCCCAATTTTAAGCGAGTCGCACTTTTGATGGCGTTCGCATCACTGAACACATCATTTCGGCATGGCGCTTCCGTGTCTCTTTAGTGACGTGTTTCAACGTGTTTTAACGCGTTTTTTTGAATATTTTATCCCTGGGGAACAAGGTTCCCCCCAGACCCCCCTCCTTTGGCCTGACGGCACATCCAAGTTGATTTATTCAGTCCTTTGTCCTAATTTTCGAGTTTGTCGAGTTTATTCTCAGTTTTAAAATTCATGTAGCGCGGGGGAGACCCCGCGGACCCACCTTGACGCTCGCCGCTGGGCCCACTGCGTGGTGCAATCGCTCGCCGCGGGGGCCCACTGCGTGGAGCTTGGAAAAAATATTTTAGAGTGTGTTGCTTCACTCGAAGCTTATTCCGTGCTGTCGGCGGAGATCTAAAATCTTTCGATGTGCCGAGCCGCCGAGTCCCATTAATTAACGCCAGTCCCACTGACGGCCCTTAGCCGAGGATCCGAGTCGCACTTTTTGTTATTAGCCGAGGTTAGTCGAGTCCCACTCCCATTGGCCGAGGTTTCGCCGAGTTCCACTCCCACCAAAGTGGTCATTCCTCGTACAGCGACGTTCTCGTCTCGTGCGCTGCGCACCCAGAATTCATCAGCACCAACCCCGGACGGTGCGTTACTCTCCTTTCATGTGCGACATATGTCCTCAACTCACCCATTCGCAGAAATTCCCTCGGGCAGAAGATCACCTTCGAGATGTTCTATTCCGTACCGTCCGTCCTGTCCTTCTGCTCCGTTCATCATGACTCATGTACGAGTATAATCTAATGGGAGCGGCAAACCCAACTCTGGACCGGACCACCGCGTCGGGTGCAGATATATGGTCAGGTGCCTATTTTCTACTCGTCCTTTCAAATTTAGCTTCAGCTAATTCGTGTGGTAGTATCTCATTCCGTGAGCCCGGATTTCGGAGCCGGGCGTGGCCAGCAAGATGTCGCAGTCAGTGGAGACGGCGACAATGCTCGTGACATATATGTGGAGAGAGCTGAAGGGGTTCTGCCAGTCACTGCGTTCAGCGGACTGTTAGCCAGGGCCCGCTAGCCGAGGGCCTATGATTATGGCTTGGTAGGTCAGATACCGAAATTAGCCCGTCCCAAAGTTTTGTCCGGACTTTTGGCCACAGTGGGTCCAAAATTTCTGTCCGGACTCTGCTTCTGGCCAGAGGTCCGCAAAAATTTTGTCCGGACTGTGTATCTAACCTATTTTTTGCTCTAAAAATTTCCCAGGGCCAAAGAAAAATCGCAAAAAAATTGAATTCACAAGCAATGCTTATTGAATATTATTTTGTTCTATTCTGCACTGTCTACAAAGCCCAGTTTGGCAGTGGCATACTTCACATTGACAAGATAGACAAATTGAGTGACACTCGAATAAGTGAGGAAATTGATGATCAGGTCAAAAACCACGTGTAAAATCAAGGCTGCCTCAATGAGGCTGGGATCAAGTGAGCGTTATTCGATAATCTCAATGCCAGCCTATACGTGGATACTTACTAATAGCGGGAACGTCCTATTGAGCGCGTCCGGCCCTGCAAAATATACCTTGATCCCGGAAGAAATGAACGCTCGGGAGCTGCCTGTCGCAGGAATCACCTAACTGTTCTGTTCATGTAGCTTGCTGTGGCGTCCACCTGTTCAAATGACCTGTTGCTGATTCCTCGGAGTCTTTCAGAACCTTAAACGCGCTTGGCTTTCTATGGAGTTGACTTTGAGAACTTCGGATGAGATTTGGCTATTCCTCCCTTCCTCCGCAACAAATCGCCGACTTTCAGGCGGGGGACCTATATAATTCTGTCGGATCCTTTCGACGCGGGGGACGGAGTAAGTATGCTATTCAGAATCCTCACTGCGCTGTACGTCTCGACGAGCCTCGCGTTTGCCCAAAGTCAAGAGTGGGCACAATGTACGTCGGGTTGAAGACCGAGTTGCATCATTGACCGTATTCCTGATCCTTAGGTGGCGGTATGGGTTGGACGGGCGGTGCGCCTATTGAATATTCTCAGAGAAGAAATTTGCTTATTATCCTTCGCCTGGAATCTTCCAGCTACTACCTGTGTATCGGGAACGGTTTGTACTGTCCTCAATCCATGGTACTTCCAGGTTCGCAATTTTTTTCTCGGTGTATTTAGAGCATTTATTTCAATTCCTTTGCTATCCAGTGTCTTCCTGGGACAGCTACGACCACAACAGCAACGACCGTTACGAGCACGACTACCACTGGTACCACCTCTGCACCAACGTCTACATCCACCTCAACCACGGGCCTCAACATCCGCCTTCTTCCCCTGGGCGATTCTATCACCTTTGGTCTGCAAAGCAGTGACGGCAACGGCTACCGCTCGACTCTCCATAACCTCTTGCAGACCGGCAACACCGTTGATTTCATCGGATCCCTCAAATCAGGGACTATGGCGGATAATGACAATGAAGGCCATTCGGGTGCTACAATTGCACAAATTGCTCAATTCGCCACGAACCCTGCGGCTTTGCCCGCACGTCCTAACGTGGGTGTAGTCCGTTTGCAGAACGACAAAGACTTGAATATTTTGTCTGATTCCAGGTCGTCCTCCTGATGGCGGGAACGAACGATGTCTTCGGCGGTAGCATCTCGACGGCCCCCAGTCGACTTTCTACCCTCATTGACTCTATCTTCACCACATGTCCCGACGCCGCTCTCGTCGTCGCCACACTGACGCCCCTGAGCTCCGGTCAAGCTTCTGTGAACACTTATAACCAGGCGATAACTCAGCTGGTCAACAGCCGTACGGCGGCGGGGCAGCATATCTTGCTGGCGAGCATGTCGTCGGTCTTGGCGTCGGATTTGTTTGATGGTGTGCATCCAGACGATGCTGGGTATGTGAAGATGGCAAATGCATGGTTCCCCGTCATTCAGCAGGCGGCTAAGAATGGGTGGATCGGAAAGCCTGTGTAATGGGTTGGGTAAAAACTTCTGGTAGTGGTCAATTGATACTCGTTCACTCAACCATGTTCAGTTTTGGTTCAATCACATGAAATTCTGAGCTTTAGCCAGACAGGAGAATTTCTGTGAATCATTCACCCAAGCGAGATTCAGAAGCAACAAGGATCGCTCGATTTCTTTTATTTTTTTGCAGTTCAACTCCGAAGTTGATCCAACTGAGTATCGACGAGAAGAATGGGACTCGCGATGTCGGCTATTCTTATCGTTGGACCCCCTTGCGATCACACGTCCAAAACTGGCTGTCGCTCATTCTTCACCAATTCTTCTTCATTTTGCCACGGCTTGGGCTTGTTTGGTCTGCCTAATGCCTGGGCATATTTCAAACACATGTTCTCTCTCGTGGTGGTTTATTCTAACATATTTCTGGCTTTCCAGATTGCCCTGCCCGTATGAAGCTGGGTTTTAGTGCCACAACATTGCAGCCTCCCTACTGCTAGGCCCTACCATCTCAGAGACTTGGAACTTGGTATGCACATCCAACACTGGAAAATCCTCAATTTGGGATACCTAAATCTATTTTATTTTATTTATCCCCGTCTAACACTGCCCATTTCCTCAAATCACCCATTTTTTGACATGCCAACTTGTAAAATTCCGGGAAGATGATGGGGGGACCCAGGATTGCGATTTTCTGGCTTAGGTATGTTTGAAATATTCCATCTAAGTTTCTTAGAACTCATATGCCCTGTAGTTGTTGCGTGGGCTCAACTATCTGCCGATATCAGTTTTACAGTTACCCGGGGGCCAAACCCATGCAGTTTAACTACAACTGGAGGTGTATTCTATGCTTTGAATACATGCATTGCGCTTTCTATTACCTAATGAAGCTCTAAGATGTGTGGGACCGCCCCAAATATGGCTGCACCAACGACTGGCCAGGTACCCTGTCAATTACCCTTTTTGGACTTTTCTCCGAAAAATATTCACTCCGTTATCAAAACGCCACGGAAATTCACACAATGGGGCTCAAATGACGTGTAGTATCCATCCCTTGATTCCCTGCCCGACAAGGTGTACAGTATATTGAGTTGATGGCTGGGTATCGGTCGAAAACTCTAAGGTGGCCAGGATCCCCGTCCGTGATAGTATACCTTGTCCATTTGTAACGCAACCTAACCCACTTTGCTTCTGTGATCGTGAGAGCCTGGCGGGACTGCTCGAATTTCTACACACGATGAGCGTGCCCACGGACGCCCACGCTCGCCCTACCAAGAGGCGTACAGTCAATTGTTTCTCTATCAATGCGGTGCGAGACGGAGAGTAAGTATTACAATCCTTCTGGTACCTAATCCCACTCCTTTCCTTCGAGTACTGAGGGAATAGCCCCGATCCACTGCGTTCAACGTATTCTGGCCGGCTAGTCTCTATCGGTTTGCTGGAACCTCATCCGTCAGACACCTTTACCTTTTCCAATGGTCGCCGGAGAAGCAGGCAAATGGCTGCATACCGTTTTATCATGAACATTAGGAATCTGGGGCTCGTCAGGCAGAAGAGTCTGTGAATATTCCAGATTTAAGGTCACGGTTGGTTTTGATCAGGCGTGAGATTATCCGTAGCAGAGCTATGGCGAGCTTTGTGGAGTATGGTCGATTCTGCCGCTATACCTAATCGTTTCGGAAAATGATCCATTTATGAAGCTTCTCGCTGAATGACCCCAGACTCCGGAGGTGTATTTTTTTTGGTACGCCACGTCGCTTAGAAAAAGTTGATGGTCTTATCTTTGCAGTCTGTGAACGGGGTGAATCAGTGATCAAGCCGCAGGTTCTGACACGGCTGGTGGTTGAGATTTAAGCGGTAGATTCACATGGCCGGCGAAGCACGGTGGAACAGGTGGGAAGACGAAAAAAGCGTCCGTAAAAATGCCCGTAAAAATAACCATACGATAGATAACTAATAACGTACGGGTGGCCTTGTGGAACGACCTACAGAATCTTTTGATGACCGAGCCCGGAAGAATATGTATAACTTGATACTGTCTTCGACCGGCACCCGTAGAACCAGTGCCACATTTGATATCTCTGCATGCAAGAAAATTTGCGATTCCAGATTATCGTACATACACCTCGCGAGTATGACAGATCCCTCCCCCAACATTACGGCTTATTCTGATATTTACAATCATTTTCAAATTCTTACGGCATGGTCTGGACTTGAGCGGCACCCGCGACAGGAGCGAGACCGGTCCAACGCGATTTAACGAAGACTTGGATTCCCCAGTCAGTCGACCTAGCAGAAAATGTAGGACTGCGATACGCACGTTCAGTGCCGATGGGGATTGTTGCAAAGTCAGCAAAGTTTCCCGTCTGGATGGCCTGCGAGTCCCCGAAGGCGGCGGTGAGGTGAGATACGGCGCTACCGCAGTTGGAGCAGAAGACGCGCGTGACTGTGGTCGGGGTCAGTCATCCGCGCAGGTGGCGGTAGGTAGGAGACATACCGGTGTTGCCCGACGCCGCCTTGATGCTGTATTCCTTCACAGGCCCGGTGATGGTAACGTCCTTCTTGGGCGCAAGAACATTCGTGCTGAAGGCGCTGCCGCTCGTCTGTCTGCAGTCCGTGCAGTGACAGATGATCTGCGACGAGAGTTGACCCGAAGTTATCGTGAGATTGGCAGGATAGAAACACACCTGGTCGGTATGGGTGGAATTGAGCGAAATGGTGGTCTGGCCACAGAGACAACTTCCGGTGTGCGGCATTTTTATAAGTTATGTACAATGTTGCGGGAGGAGAGAGGGGGGGAATGCGTCCGTGCGAGGGTCGGAGACCTGTTATATACATTCGCGGGTGGGGTGGGTAATTTTACGCAAATAGCCTTTGCCTAGCGCTCATGTGACTGTCCCGTGTGACCACGGCGTGTATTCAACGGGCAGTGGTATAGCTGAGCCGAGATTCCGAGAGCTTCCAACCCATAGTCATGGCCATAATCTAGTCTGTAAAGCGCATTTTGTCCCAGGCCATAAATTATGACACTGTGTTGGTTACCAGTGTCGGAACATCTTGGAGACGGTCGGCGCTGTAGTACACGAAGGATGAGCTGTACAGACTCCTGAGAACCCCCATTGATGTGGTCATCTGGGCAAGTACGTCGAGTAGTCGAAAACAGAATAAGAGCGACTGCGGAGTGGGCACTTTATAGATCGGCAATTGGCCATCTTGACAGTACCGAGGAATCAAGATCGAGAAAATCGAGGAAAAAATCCGCCGCTACGCAGCGAAAAGCTCCCCTGCGCCGTCTAGAACATACAAGGGACCATGCATTAGTAGAAGGCAACAAAGACAATGAGCTAGTGACTCACGGTGTGTCAAAACCCATTCTAAGACGCAGGACCCACTCTACTGCTCGACAATGGGCCGAGTGCTATCCGAACCTCAAGAGCGGAACGGGCCCGCGACGGTGTATGTGGGTATCCAGATAGCTTTGCGACGGCCACCATGAGAAGCGTCTCCACCCCTGTTAGAACGATTTGCGCGATGTGGAACGACCTGAACGCCTCCGGGATGAGCGGCACCGGACCTGGGAACATATCCCGCCCAAGGACCATCGCTAGGATCGTCATGGCAAAAGCGGCGATCCACGCCAACACGAGGATCGAGGCGCATCCAGCGCTGGGTATACTTGTGAAGATGGAAAACTTGGTGACGTCGTTGGCGCGCGCTGAGAGAACGATGACACAGATGTGGTATATCACCGTGACTGCGGCTGCGGATGTGTTCATCCACAAGGCGAGATCCAGGATTGACATGATAAATATGAGGGCCGACAAGACAAGAGACGTCCAGGTCAAGATGAACAGGCGGGTTGGACGCATGCGGCGGCAAGGATCATGCCTGGGAGATGTGAGGGAGACCGCGGGGAGGGGACCACTACGTGTCCCTTCGGCACAGCCTTGACACAGCCTAGACGCCCAATCCACCGTGCCTGAAACATGTGACAGTTTAAGATAAGATAAGATTAAAGAACAAGTCTGAGGCTAGGTCCGGTCTGGACAAAATATGGGGGTCTTGACCCAAAATGCTAGGTCCTGTCCGGACAAAAATCGTGGGTCTGGACCAAATTATTTGGCGGAAACCATACCGAGATCGCCTTTTTTCAGCCATAAACCACCACAAGGTGTTTGATTCAACTCGAATCTGTGGACAAAAAACCACTGTGCGTAGTAGCCCTTTGTTTATAATTCCCCGGGCAATTATAAACAGTTTATTGAAAATGTTTATAAACCGAGGTGTTTATAAACAGGTTTATAAACATGCCACCAAAATGGCCCTCACGGCCTGCCTACGGCGATTTTTGCGCTCAGCGGTCAGTCCACAAATGAGACCAAGCCCTGGTACCATTGCAAGTTGATTTTAAGGTAGTTTAGTCA
This sequence comes from Mycena sp. CBHHK59/15, assembly GCA_029204085.1. Classification (NCBI taxonomy): domain Eukaryota; kingdom Fungi; phylum Basidiomycota; class Agaricomycetes; order Agaricales; family Mycenaceae; genus Mycena; species Mycena sp. CBHHK59/15. Next base: position 14,391 of record JARGXW010000799.1, read on the forward strand.
GTTCCATATGCTAATTTGATTGAACTGTGAAGAAATCTCCCTGGAACCTTCGGGCCAGTCACTAGATTTAGGAGGTGGCAACTATATAAATAGTCACTGTTGGCTCAGTACTGTGCAGAAAATGGTGCTCAATTTTGGCTTGAGTTGGCCCCAACCTGGCGGCCGCCACACAGCCACATGTGTTTAAAAATCACCCTCCCGGGCAAAAATATTCAAAACAGGGTTTATAAACCAGCATTAAAAACAAAGCCTTAATGTTTTATAGGCCGTGGGAGCGCAAATTTACTCTTTCGGGCGATTACGTCAGGGATAGGTCTGGACAAAAACTGCGGAATTTGGCCAAAATTTGTCCGTACAGAAATCGGCGGATCCGGGAATATTAGGACCTAGCCTCCAATGGTATTATCAGGGCCCAGGTCGAAGCGCTTAAAATGAGATACAGTAGTATACATTGAATTTCGTTACATTATGAAGAAATGAGAATGGGCGTTCTGTGTATAGTTTAATTGTGATATGAAAGGAAATTTATGTCAACCGGCGCTACGGGAGAGCTGGCCAGTGCAGGGGCGAGTGTGATCGAAGTGATCGTGGTGGTCGTAATTTGTCGAAAGAGGGCTCGGGAAATTCAGTGGAGACCCGCTCGACCGTCGTGTGCATACTGACTTCCGCCTTCACGGACGCGTGAGTAACGAGTTCACCGAGGAGCCTGGGCCGACCTACCTTGTGCATCTTGAACGCCGGTGAATAGGTGCAGAATGGCGACTAGATGATGGAGGTGAATCTAATTCTGCAACAAGAGGGAGGTGCACTTACCGGTGTTATGCGAGGCGCACGGTGAGGGAAGTGAGTGTAGTAGTTTCGCAGATGGTCCGAGGGATCGAAGTGGATGCCCTGATCCCCCGAATGCATCTCCCGGAGCCCTTTACGTGTGTTGAGAAGCACTAGGAGGGAGTTCGGATACACTGGGCTAATTCAATATGGTTCAGATGAAAGATCGCTAACGCCACGCACACTTCCCAATAACGAAGTTAAGGCTAAGTGACAAGGAAGATGTCGGGAGTACAAGCCACTTTCGAGATACATTAATTCAGTGTTGCTTGAATGAAAGGCTTCGCTTACAAAGGTCAAAGCACCAATCGTTGTGAGGCTAAAAGATAAAATATAGCAATCGTGACTCGAGACATATACCCCGTATAGTCAAACATACCAAGTCACGAGTCCGTTTTCCAGGGTGTACAGTGTCAAGGTGTCAAGGACTTGCTGCATTCTAAGAAAGTATAAATAACAATTTGACAAGATTTTGGAGGGGAAACGATGAATATACGTACACGGAGGATGTAGAACGCCTTCGTATCTGGCGCAAGAAGTAGCACAACCACGCCGTGATGATCAGATCTACGCCGGCCGATAGCGAGAGCCCCGTCGTGAATAGAAACTACACATATTTATTGTCAGGTGGGTAGAGACTGCAGAAAAGTTGAGACTGGAGAGAAGTTGAGACGTACCCAAGGGTAGGGATTCCGGAACGCTGACCAATGGCCTTGGCGTAGCCTGTCTCGCATGTCAGTTCACAGGAGCAAATGTCGTAACAGGAGACATACATTTCTGCGGTGGAAACTATACGGAGTAAGTTGGCAGATCAGGGCTAATGTGCTTCTGAAGACATACCGATCGCGGCCACTTTTGTGTAGATGTGAGCGCGGGACAGGGCCTCAAGAAAGCGTACACTCACATAGCCGTAGAAAAGCAAGAGATGCCTGGGGGGGAAAGTTCGACAGGCGGCAGCTTGGGTTCGATGAAAGAAACTCACAATTGGGCCAGTAATCCACCAATTCTTCCCGCTGGCTGAGAGGGTTCAGAAAAGAGAGCGTATGGAGATGAAAGCGCTCACATTTATGAATCTTCTGTACGTAGAATCTGAGATAAAGGATAAGAAAATGTAGGGCGCAATTCCTGAAATTTGCACGTACATGTGTACTACGTGCGTTTGCACTGCCTGAGCGATCGGATTATCAGAAGCGGGATATGCGTCTGAGACGAAACGACGTACCGTGACTAGAATAGTGAGCTGCTGCAGATATCAGGAACAATCCTGTAATACAGAGATGCGAGACGCACTGCGACAGACCTACGTCGAGCCACATGTCAGTCCGATTATCTCCAAACTCTTCTTCATGATGAAAAGCGGACTTACCATGGTATGCGATCCAAGTGGGACATGTCGCCGAAGTGCGCAACGAAATACTCGAAAAGTGAGGTGATAATGAAAAATGACTGTGACAGATCCAAAGCCCTGAACCATCAATGAATACGGTACACGGATCAGCTGGATGGGCGCGCACCATACAGTCGCGACCTGGGCGGCCAAGGTCAGGAGACTGAAGTGGCTTGCATCAGGAGGGTTCCTCACCATTGCGGTCTTGATGCCCGCTTCGTCGGGATACAATTTGAAGAAAAGAATGCACTGGACAGCGACGATTCCGCTCAGCCTGTGGGCACAGCGGGAGTCGCTTAGATATACAGTAGACTCTTCGCAAAATGAAACACGTACATGAGCGCCACTGAGCTCCCGAAAAGAAGAGGGCCGTACGTCCACACAGGGCTGAGCATCCCTGAGTCTAACAGAGGCGGCGGGAAGGAAAGGTGGCGTAGCTGTCACAAGCGCTCTGGCTTTATGGCACGTCTATTCTGGGCTTTTTGATTTGTTCCCGCGTGTGGGACCCAGACATCATCGAGGTAAGGTTTTGCGTGTCGCGCCTTTGTACTTTTTGGGTTGTGTTTTGACGTCAGGATGATGGGGAAGAGGTGCCGCTTTGCCGGGCCTACGACTGGTCCGAGAGAAACGCACACTCGGTCTTGCGGACTGCATCACGAGCATGGTGTGGCGTAGAGAAGCGTCGAGATCTTGACCGAATTTATCAGACAGCAGCGCGGAGTGTGAGTGCTTCAGACCGGTGAGAGTCGTTGGCGAGGTTACCATCAGTTTGCTTTGTCATCTTCATTCTTAACCGCAAGTCAAGTACGACGGATGCAATTGCACAAAATCACAGGCGACGGGAGTCTCGGGGAGACAAGGAGCGCCAGTACAGCCGTGCACGATGCAGTCACTGGAGGTTTTTGATTAGCATGTCGACCAATTGCGAAAATGAAACCCAGAGAGTGACACAAGGGACATCCAACACCATGTGTCAAAAAGGAGGACAACGAATGAGTAGCTGACCATGGATTTGAATCGCATATACATAACAAATGTGTGGGTAGGTAGGTAGGTAGGTAGGTAGGTAAATTACAAGGAGCCCCCCCGGTAAATTACATGGGACTCGCAAAATGTCCGACGGTCCCAGCGACAATTTAGGCAACAAGATGTCAGAAATGCCTCGGATCACTGCATGACCGGCGCTGGCACATGTATGGAAAGCAACGATCCCACGCACTGTCAATGGTAGTTGGCTGGTCCAGAAAGTGTCCAGAATGCGCCACAGCCTTGGCAACAACGACGGTCTGCTTCTCAGTGTTCGCCCAAAGGCCTTTAAATTGGGTTCTCAGAATCCCAAAGGTCTTTATCCAAAGGCCGGGCAAAGGCCTTTGATTTTATTTTCCCACGCTTTCAAGCACCGCCATTCGCAAACATTTGTATTAATTAAATAGATTAACCCTGGCACTCCTCGTCGGAATCGACCTCTATCGCACCGTCGTCGGAAACATCATCCTCAGCAGCATTTGCCAGCGCCTCCATGAGCCGCTCCTCCTCCATCACCCGTGCCGACGGCCTGCGAGTGCGCACCTTCGCGTCGTTCTCCAACCCTCCAAACAATGTTTCGAGGGTCACGAACTTCCATGCAGGGATCCGTTTCCATGAGATCTGGGGGACCAGACGTGCGTCGACGCGGTTAAAAAAAGGACAGATTATATAAGCTTCACGTGATAGCCAAAGCCTTTACAAAGGCCAGACATTTCAGCGGAAAAATCCAAAGGCCTTCCAATGGCCTTTGGATTTCAAAGCCTTTACCCTTTGGGTGAACACTGCTGCTTCTTGGTCTCTGATCCTAGAAGTTGGCGGTATCGAGTGGTGCGCCCTGTGGAAGTTTTAAGAATATTGTCGATGGAGCTGTAAGTACGATTGGAAGGAGAGAGTTGACGGGAAATTGACTGGAAATCTTGCTGGAAATGGCTGCTATGCGTCCTGTGCCCGTCAAGTTGGGCCAAGGAATTCTCGCGGCCTTAAAATCCGGAAAAGGCTTTGGTGGAGCTTCCCGGGGCCTCCCGAAGCCCACCGCATCCGGCGTCAAGCACGAGTTTCTCGAATGCGACGCCACGCTTATGAAGAACGTGAAACGGGCGGCGGCCGACATCCTCGTGCGTTTTGGGAAGGCGAACTTCCTGGTCAACTCGGCGGGGTTCTTGTCGCTCAAGGGGCTGGACCTGACGGAGGAGGGCATCGATCGGAAACCGGCGGTGATGTATTACGGGCGGTGGAAGTTCATCCACGATCTGCTGCCCGGGCTGCGCAGTGCCAAAGCGACGGGGGAGGACACGCGCATGATGGCGATCTTCTCGGCAGGGAATGGACTCAAGACGCGCTTCAGTGCGATACGGGCGGTGACCGAGGTCACGTTGTATCTCGATGTGATGATTGAGGTATGTCGGCTCATTTGTGCTGTACTTCGCTGATCAACCCCTGGCCCGCAGAATTTCGCGGCACGCGAACCAGACATGATGTTCATCCACGCACATCCGGGCTTCGTCAATACGAGAGGCTCCGAGTCTGCACTGCTCAGGGCGTCCTCGTACATTCTCAGACCGATATTTTCTCCGCTCCGTAACACGCCAGAGACGTGCGGCGAGTTCCAGATGTACACGCTGCTCCACGCAGGCGCAGGGGCTTCTCGCACTAACGGGAAGGCAGAGAGTATCGGTGACAAGGGATATCATGTCACCGAAGCGGCCCGGAAGAAGCTGTGGGAGCATACTGTGGAGGCTACCACAGTTTGATGTTGTGCGTACTGCGATACCCCTTGTTTTTGGACTTCATCTCTCGCTTAAACCAATTGAATCTGAGATTGTCTTCTGCTGGTTTGTTCGAAATTCTGAATGGTGCAGTGACGCTTTATAATCGGGAGTTGGATAGTCTCACTGTAGACTTGTGATTTTTCCGATTTTCTCTAGCGACTGTGAAAAGCAGGGCACATGAGCAAACACTTGATGAGAGCAGAAAGAAAGGATGGTTGGTTCAGCTGCCTTCGGCAAACAACCGGGCGGCGTTGCCAAACATTTGCATCTTCATCCTTCGCTCAGCTTGCTCGTCGCTCGAACTCCCCTGGATCAGGACTTCTCGGACAGCGCGCCTCACCTGTTCTGGGATGGAAATGGTTCCTTTTGTCTCACCCTTCTAACCGCTCCGGCCACGATGTATGATGCGCAATCCCTGAGCGTTTCTCGTCCTCTGCGACTCGATCACACCAACTCTACGGTCTCCCCTGGCGACCATGACTAAGGGCCCCGAAAACTGCGATATTCTGTCCCTCCCATTCCTCCTGGAAATATCTCAGTCTTTCCTCTACCTGAACTTTGGCGCCCCGTCCGATTTCGATCTCAAAGTCAAACTTCCGTCTCATAGGTGATGTGACTTCTCTGTTCAGTTTCTCGGCGCTAACGACCCCGCCTTTTCAGGATCTATGCAGCGTCGGACGATGTGCAGCGGAATGACCATATCAATGGTGCGTACTGTCACCCATCCTAACTCTGATGGTGCGCGCTAATTTTGACACAGTCGTCAGTGGCGCCTCGAGCCTGCCCAAGATATTGACTGCAGTCTTCCAAGTTGTCCGCCTGCGTAGCACGCCCACCCGTACCCCTCGGCCTCGTCGTGCGCGGAGCCCACCTTTGGCGGATCTTGGAGATGGCCGGCTGATAAGCCCATCCTCCTGCACCGGTAGTTGGTACTGGTCACTACAGCCCAGCGAAATCACCGCCCACCTCCTTCATGCAGGGCGCCAATGGCCGCAACTGCAGGCCCGTGAAGCCTGGTTCCGCGAGCCTCAACTTGTGGGAGTGAGCCGGCTTCGGGGATCGCTCGCGCGCAGAGGGTGTACGCTGTCGACTGGCGCGGAACACAACCAGCCATGTCACTCGACTGCCCACTCTGCCTCCCTCCACTATCCCGACATGACACGAGAGGTGGAGCTCCTAGGAGCGTCTGTCGCCCGAGTGGTCGTGCGCAGTGTGATATAGCGCAAACCCCTAGCCCACCCCGCCCCCGCCGCTCCCTATTAGCCGCGCGCCACATCGTTCCATCCGTATAGCTCGCAGCGCGTCGTCACCCGGATCCCGCGTGAGTCGAGTAACCGTCTCCCCTGCCGCCCATCCGACGCTCCTCTGCGTTGTCCTTGTCTCAGTACGATGCTCACAGCGGCTACGGACCGGCAGCGTACAGACGCAAGGAATCTCATCGCGGTATACGGATGGATGTTCCTGAGAGGGATGGCACGCAGAGGCGACGAAGGCTAGGGGCCGTGCAGAGACGCAGGTCTGAGGGGAAGGGGATATCCGCCAGTGCCAGCCAGAGACTGTACGCGCGCGAGGGTGGTGAAGATAAAGAAGTTGACGACGACGTGGCTCGCTCGCACTGTACCGGGACAAGTCCCGACGTCAGCGCCCATTGAAGAGACCGTCTTTTTCACATCGTCATGCCGCCACTCCCCTTGCGCGACCTGGCTGCGCGCGGAAGCTGCTCTTCCACGTCGTCTCGTACGCGTCATTTCACAGGGGCCATGGTCGTGGGGCTGATGGGCGGCGGCGTGCCTCTCATCGGCCACCGCTCTACCTCTTCCCGCAACGCCCGTCTCGTCCTCGCGCTCGGCCGCGGGTTAGACGGACGGGACGACTCGACGGGTGTCACAGACCCTTCCGCGCCCTCGAGCCACTGCTTCTCCTGCACCTCCCTTTTCGGCTCCTTTTCGCTCTCCCGCCGCCGTCCCTACTCCTTGACAGCACCAGCGCCTTCAGCACGAGCCCCTCCCTGTCCAGCGCCTCGCCACGCTCCTCACCTGCCATACCCGCTATGCCGCCTCACACCGATACTACCGCCGAGGCTCCGCGCGCCGTCCTCGCTGGCGACGCCCCACCGCGCATTCTCAGGGGTGGTGAAGCAGACGGTGGCAACGCCGAGCGTCCATCTGGCAGAAATGGATAGCGGATACACTACGGATGCGGAGGGAGGAGGTGGCGCGCCGGTGGGGATGGGATTTCAGGAGAACTACGTGTATGGAGGGGGGTCAGGCGCACGCGCGCCTCTCGGGTGGTGGATCTGGAAGTACATGATCCGGATAGTTATGCATCTGCACTTCCTTCATCCCGCCTCTCAGTGTTGCGACGACTCGTCCTTTCCCTCCCGTCTGTACACTCGATCGGGTGCAGCTCGACAAATAGCGCGCGAGAGGGTTGCGGTGCGTTGGGTGTTTGGTGACGTTTGTCCTAGAAAGACGTATGGTGTCGCGGTGGGTCATAGGGCGACATTGGACATCTGCAGATGGATTGTGTTTTGTGGATAGAAAGACCATGAGAGCCTCCGCGCCATCCTCTCCCACCTTGCACCTAGGCCATCGTTCGCTATCAACTACCGGAGGCGTTGTTGACATCGCGCTATACTTCCGCTGGCGTTGGGAGTTGCTGCTCAGACGGTCTCCAGATCCTGGAATGGGTCTGGATGTGTCAACTCACCCGGAATATACTGCTCTCCGTGACGTGACGTTTACACTACAGATTTAGCATCCATGTCTCGCCACCAATTACAATCGTAGCACTTCAGACTAGAAATAAGTAGTATCTTGCTAAGAGTATCAGAGCTTATAAGTAGAGCTGATAAATGGCAGTAGGAATCACTCCGCGGCACATGAAGATCATCAGCTTTGACGAAGGAGAAGTAACTGGGTCAACATGCCTTCGATTTCAGACAGCTCGGTTTCCATTGACGAGATGCGGACTTCCAGATTCGGTTTCTTGTTCTACGTGAGATCCTCATGAGGCAAGTAATCAAACAGCGAGTGTGACCGACCTTCAGATACATTCAGATATTCTCGGGGGCTCATCATCCCGCTCCGCCAGCTTTAAAAATGTCTTTCATGATTTTGGGAAGTCGGAATTGACGTCAGAGACAAAATGGCCCGTGCGTGCCATCGATTCAAGACCCTTCTCGATAATCTAGCCCGGGCAGCGATCCTCGGCCTGGGAAAGGAACTTGCTTGATTCACGTTGAAGGTCTGCTACAAAAATATATACCCGAAATGGTGCGAACCTAATCCCACGCTCCTCCACCATCCAGCTTCGCCTCTAAACCTCTATATTCACCTGATTCACATCGTACGTCGGTTGCTCCGCGTGCTGGAGGACACCCCTATTCCACGCAAAGAATGCCCGTAACGCCCACTTTTTCACGTACCAGCCAACTCGCCCCGACTTGGCCTTAAACGCACCGCTTGCCTTTGATAACTACCTCAGGCGCATAATTCGGGGTCGCCGGATCGCCTCGAACTGACGGAATAGCTGGTCGTAGCTTCTCGTATCTTTCGAGGTGAGCAGCCGAGTCAAGATGGCGGCGTCCTCAAAGGCCATGGCGCTGCCCTGACCGCCGTTCGGTGGGAGACCGTGAGCTGCGTCGCCGATGAGACAGACTCGTGGTGTATGCCACTTGGGCAGGTCGGGGATGCTGTATGCCGCCCAGATACGGGCTTTCGTCTCATCCGCATTGTCGAGGAGGGATCGGACCGGCTGAGTTTGTGTATCGTCATAGTCTATCTACCTTGGCGAGACGCGCTGCCTCTCCCGACCGTTCGAGTTCCCGCCATTCCTCCCTGCTCCGCTCTTCGACCGACTGGTTGATAACCCAAGCAAGCGTCTTTCCTTCGGGATCGATGGGAATCGTCATGAACACGCCGGAGGGAGTGAACATAAACACCGGGAAGGTGAAGTCGGCGGATGGAGAGATGGCGGACGATGCAGGGAGGAAGCCGTAGACAATGCATAACCCGTCGAAGCTGGGAGTGGGTGCTTGAGATCCGAGGACGTGCTGGCGGACTTTGGAGTGCATGCCGTCGGCGCCGATCAAAATATCGCCTATGACGGACGGAAAGGGTCAGAGGATTATCTGAGGATATGAAGCAAGACCAGAAAATCACGCACCTTTGGCCGTGGACCCATCCTCAAAGTAAGCTGTCACCCCTTGTTCGTCTTCCTCTATCCTCGACAACTTCGCTCCCCACTTAACGTCTATCATTTTGCCCATCTCCTCACCCGCATCCAGCAGAACCTTGTGGAGAGTCGACCTCATGACCCTCACCGATGGGTATCCTTCATCACCCTTGCCCTCCTCGCCTGCAGCGATCTCGCCAAACTTTTCACCATCATCCGCATATGCGCCAACCCGATGATAGGAAAAGCCGGCTGCTCGGATCTGGTCATACACACCCGCGTATCGATCGAGGACCTGAAGAGCGTTTGGTCCAAGGCTGATTGACCCGCCCGAGTCAGTCGGAGCAATTGACCCAGCAGGTTTTTGCGGACACGTGCTGATGCCAAGGGCAGCCTAATTGGGAAGCTTCGGTGCATTTTGGCTCGTAGTATAACACCATGACGTCCCGGGGACGGTGGACTCTGCCAGATGTGTTAGAACAGAAAACCATTGGCTCTGCACGGGAGATGATTATTTGGGTATCTGGGTCTCTATAAATTAAATTAACTGTGCTTTGATGGTGTAAGTGACCAGGCTCACTATAAATGCCGGTGGTAGCTTTTCATTATAACCATCTTGGCTCAGTTGGATTCGATGTCTTCGGTATTTTCGCTTGGTTTCACAGAGGCTGTGGGTTCGAGTCCCGGGTTTGCCTTTTTGAAGGCTTCTCGGATTTTCGTCCCGGTCCGACCCGTGGCAAGCACCGACCCATTTTGCAGTCTCTCCTGCTACCTCTACCCTAGATAACTCAATTGAAGCAATTCTGAAGAACATCTGCAGGGCTAAAAAGCGCAAATTATGCCGACTAAGCACATTTCAACACCCTAGTTCAGACGGAATTGATACCCCATCGTGTTCAACACCCGCCGCTGATCCTCCTTGTCCCCGCTTTTAGCCCAGGTTGTCCCACGGTCGCGCGCAGTCCTTTCGAACCTTTGAATGTCATCTACCATTTCCCCGACATCAGCTCCGATGTCCCCGCGTACTGGCTCCCCATCGACATCTTTTACACGGAACTCGGCCTCAGTCTTCTGCGCTTTACACTTCGAGCAATAGAAGCGCTCGGCGTCAGGCATCTCGGCTTGCTGTTTTAGTCGCGTTGACGTGGGAAGGAAGGTGATGAAAAAGACGCGACGAGACCGTGTTATGTGGTGATATTATGTCAGGACTACATTGGGGATATCACCCATCAGATCAGCACGTGTCCGCAAAAACCTGCTGGGTCAATAGCGGCTAGTGCCCGAGTCGCTCCGGGTAGGACGGATCTCGAAGATTGTCGAGCGGATGTTGCGGCGTGCAAGAGAGAGCGCGAGGCAGGGACCTGCAAGACCGCCGCCGATGATAAGAACGTGTCGAGTGGTAGTGTACATCTTAAGCGCCGAGAGATAGAGTGAAGGGAAAGCGAATGAACAAGGCAAGACCAGCGGATGAATTTACGAAAGAAACAATAGTGCCGACGACACACGCAGTCCCTCCCAGTCGCCGGAGCATCGCGCACGTATTGCCTGTCAACAAACCGAACACCTATTGAAACATCAAGGAAACACGCTCAATTTCCAGAGTGCCGATGAGACGCGTATCCCGTCGGAGCGTGCACCGCCAATTTGGTTTGATGTGATTGAGAGCTCGGATCACGGATGTTGGCGGAGATCCTCCGAAATATTGATGCGACATCTTCAGTTGATTTTCAGGATCATTTGAGGATCATTCGTTCCGGGATAACAGCTTGTTTGCTGCGAAACTCTGATTTGAAAGTATGTACACAATTCAATACTAAGTGTATGGTTTGCACTCTATTGAGATGATAAAACTTTCCTTTGCTATCTCGGCAGGTGGTCCGTGCGCATCAGGAAAAAGCAAATCCTCCGTAGCCAAGGGGGGGGGGGGGGGTCTCTGTAGTCATAAGCAGCTTCTGTAGCCAGCCAAGGGTATATGTAGCCAATTGTAGCCATCTGTAGCCAGTGGGCAGCCGATGTTGCTTCATGTAGCCAGTGCTGAATACAATATAACATCTGCATGCAATGGAGTCTACATAGAGAAATGTAGTTCTCCTTGTAGATCCGTAGCAAGCTGGCCACGAACAGCAGAACTGGAGCTTGAATGTGAATTGGGAGTGAACTGTGCTTTAATTCACCATGCTTTCCATTTTGATGAAAAAATTTGCTCCCAGGATGGTCGGAATAATTCTAAACACAAACGAAATCAGATATTCAAGTTGAATGCATCAGCACATGGTGATACAAATTAATTGAAAGGGTTCCCAGGATTTAACAGTTCCTCGATCTGCCTTGCCAAATCCAGACTGGGCTCTTTCTGCCTCGATGACAAAATGAGAACCCTCGAGGCATATTGAAATAGAATGAGGCGCCATTGAGGCTTTTGAGGGAGGAAGAGGAATCTTTCAATTTTCCACTGGGCCACAATAGAGATATAAAAATCTGTTTATTCGTAGGTACAACGGTACATCTCGCGCATACACTATATGGCCCTGCAATGCTGCGCACCATCCAAATCTTTCCCTGCACCCAATAACCCATCCAAAAGTGCATTCAACCATCGGTCCGGCTCGTGAGCAGTGACACGACCCGCATTTGCGCATTTGCGGGGAGTGGAGCGTGGGGGCTGGCGGTGGAAGGGAGGAAGCAATGATCTAGAGGTGGAAAACTTAGAGAAGAAAGGGCAGGAATTTGAGAGACACGTACAATGAACCGGATGAAACATCAATGGGGCAGTCTGTGTGCTGAATGGATTGAGATGTACACTCACTGATCTGAGGAGTCAAACATCAGAATACAAGGGGCGAAAAAGGATAGGAAGGCCAGCGTACCACGTAGGACCTTGGCCTGCTGGCGAGTCTCCACCGAGTGTGAACCCATGGGACGCACGAGTCCGACATCTGTGATTTGTCGTCGAAGAGAATGGGGAGGGAATCTTAGTTGACTGGAGGTAGTGGGGCAGATGCAGAGGCAGGGCGATGAAGGGAAGAAGCGAGGAGATGGTGGGAGAAGACAAGAAGGGCAGCAATGCCAAAAATCGTACGACTCTTCATTTATGCAGGAGCGACACACTGATGACGCAATTTCCCAAAACGACTTTACAGATTTGCGAAGAATCCTGTCGAGGCTTGTCGAGGTCTGCGATTTGGGCGAAATGCGAGACTTGCTTGACAAAACGTTTGACCTCGATCTGCCTCAATTTAGCTCAATTCCTCAATCTACCTCTATCCAGCTCGATTTACCTAGCAGGGATTCTTACAGGGGCTGAACCGAACCTGAACAGCGCGTTCAGTTCAGTTCGGTTCAGGTTCGAACCGTTTTTTGAACTGAACTTTGCCACCACTAGACTATCATAAATCTAGCAGATCCGATAATGTCATATAATGATTCAAAGTGGTCTTAATAGGGTGTTTCATAATTAAAAATTCGACCCCAACCTGAGCCCCAACTTGAGCCCCAACTTGACCCCAACTTGGCCAAAGTTGGGGCTCAAGTTGGGGACTCAACACTGGTTGAGCATTTCAAGTTTTTCAGTGAAAATATTGGTAAAAAAACTATCTTCATTTTTCACACTTTTTTCACTGAAAAAGTATGTGAAAAGTATAAACCTTTTTCAGTACTTTTTGATTTTACTTTGAAATTTTCACCTTCACATTAAAAAGTACTGAAAAAGGTTTGAATTTTTCACAGACTTTTTCAGTAAAAAAAGTGTGACAAATGAAGGAAGTTTTTCTCCAATATTTTCACTGAAAAACTTGAAATGCTCAACCAGTGCAATTGTGAAACACCTGCACTCCCATTTTACCAGAAACCAGGCTCTACTGAGCCTCAACTTCAAAACCATAACTTCAGATTTCTTCTCACAAGCAGTTAAGCAGGTTTGTCGGGAGCTGGAGTCGGGCATTGGAATGGTGGTGCTCTGAAATGTAGTTGTATTTTATGTGCCTAGCCTTGTAAATGGTTTTTGGTGGACTTGAATCATATGGTTAGTGGCCTGAACTGCACTACAATTACTTTAGAGGTAGTTTGAGATGTGGTGGGAGTCAAGGCGGGAGACCGACAGCCAACAATGGAAAGATCAGAGTGGTTACATAATGATTGTGGTGGCAAAGGCCTGAGTGACCAAGATTAGCCAAAGTTGGGGCACGAAGTTGGGGCATCAAGTTAGGGTTGAATTTGGATGTCAGATTGTGGGTATAGGAACAATTTGACATCCAACTTCGTGTCCTGAACTATTTGGTGCCCCAACTTGACCTCAAGTTGGGGTCCGAGTTGCAGCACAAGTTGGGGCCAAAATTCTAATTATGAAACACCCTAATGTTGAACAAGAGGACATTGCTTATATGTGTGTAGCGTGAGAGCTGGTTAGTCTGCGCTTCTGCACGAACTTTGAATGTCCCTATGTCAGTCTCTGCAAGGCGGGTGTGGTGAGGAAGGGCAAGATGAGGTTGTCTGAATAGTGCAAGCTTAAGGACTTGAGATGGAAGAGGATGATGCAGCTACGTGGACCTGAGATGCTCTGCACTGCTGCTCGCGCAACTCATGCTCATCGAGTTGCAGCTCGACCGCAACATGCTGCTTGCTATCCTTGCACTCGTGCCACATGCCTGCCCTTCCTGCGGGACCTCGGCTAATCGGTCAGTACCAAACTTGTGCGTGCGTTGATGTCCAGCCCTGGCAAGTACAACCTAGTCCCAGACATCATGTCGCTTGAGCTGGCGGGGTACTTTACCTGCCTCGCTGGTCCGCAGGTGGATATGGTGCAAAGCCACTATGTGCCGGGGCTGCTGCACTCAGTCCAGTGGCTCCGGGATGGCCATGCTGGTACTAGATCTGGGCCCTACTATCTGGGACGAAGGGCTGAGTGTCACCTTAGTAACTCCTTAGACTAGAACTTGACTTGTCAGCAGACCCACTGGGACACAAGCACATTGGGTTTAGACTTTACTTTCGTGGTCGGCAGCGAAAGCGCTCCGTAATTTCATAGACTTTTAATGTTCCATAACTGTGCCTAGATGACTACCAACAGTCGGAAAAAAACCTGGCAAGGTCACACAGAGAGCCCCGCAAGGAACAAAAGATCCAATTTAGCTGGATGGATTTAGGCCAGAAGGTCATCTTTCTGGAATGAGTGGCTTATGCAGTTCACACAATCAATGCTCATGGTGAACGTTGAAGAAAACATTGTCACATAAAGTCCAAGTACCGAAAGTACGTGAATGTGCATATAGAAGTAAGTAAAAGGTGCCCATCACATGCAAGTCTGTGTTCCATTCCCATTCCAACCTATTCATGGGGAACACAGTCCACCATCAATCTATGGCTGATTAATGACCCACATCTGGTGCACACTTTGGATGCATGCCACAGCGATGCCATGAGACTTGTACCTGGTTCGTGTTGCTGGAGAAGCAGTTCCACATCTGGATCTGTACCAATCATCAGTGTTCTGCCTCACCCTCGGAGGAGGTGAAGACAAGTACCTTATTTCCATTTGTCTCATCGCCATTCATAAGATCCATACACTTGTCAGGATGAGCCAACCAATGGATTATATCATTCAGCTGGTTCAGAATAGCGCCACCCAAATGCTTGGAATTGTTGGTTGGTGTTTCTGTCTGCACATGTCCAGACCTGCAGTTCGACTCTGTCGATATTTCAGCCATCTGTCACGTCGATACATTTGTTGCCTTGGTGAATGGTGGATCCTATGAAAGAACAAACTTGGTTACTGGGTCCAGGGAAGTTGTGATCCTTGGAAGAAAACAATCACCAAACTGTTAAATTGAGCAGAGCCATAAGATATGCACCCGGATAATAACGGGAGCACCATCCGAATCATCAGACATGGTAAGACATTTGAATCCGTCACTGGTATCAGGGAAATTAATATGGTAACTGCCTGCGAGCGGAAGCGTCGTCGGACAAGCTGCATTGCTGTCGACAGGCATGGTCATATTGTTCACGGGCAGCACATTTGGAGCATGAGTCAAAGCGAGACTTGTAGCATTCTACAAAAACTTCATGATCTGAACAGTGACTGGCACCAAAGAATACGCACATAGAAGCAGAATTGTGGTGAGGCGAACACATGATTGTATCTGTGAAGGCAAGCTTTAGCACAGCAAGAGACTCAGAAATGCATAGGTACTTACTCGCACTCTACATATGGACCATTGTGGATACCATGAGTAAGTGGAAAGTTGGTGCCTTGAATGGGAAGAGGATCCAAGTATGCCCTCAAAGTGCTAGCAAAGGTGACATTCGTGGCAGAAACAGTGATGAGAACGAAACTTCGGGGACCTTACTGGACTAGTGCTTTCCAAAAATATGATATCAAATAATATGATATGATTAAATATGAGATAATATGGATATGATATGGCTCAAGACATAGACAGACGATATTGATATGGGGGAATATGATATGATATGGTATACATATAATATGATATGCCAGACAGGATATCATCATTTTTTTTCATATTCTGGGCTTCCAGTCAAACCTTTGCACTGGAACAATTCAACACGCAATTCTGTCACTGTTTATTTCTTCTGTATAGCAAATCAGGGCCATGCTGAGAGGAAGAAATCAATGTTGTTTGTGAGTATGGATGAAGTCGAGATGTACTTGGGTTGAATTTCTCCAGTGGAGCCTGGATTTGACAACCCACTTGGATGGTGTAAGGTATGCTGTCGTGTTTCAATACTTGTACTTGGGATAGCTCAATCTGTGCACTAGCAAAACAAGGACACAATACTGACTGTACTACACGTAGCAAGGGATATTCTTGCCATTCCTGCGGTTAGCATTGCTGTGGAACCCCTTTTTTCAAGCATGAAAGTGATATGAACACACCTTGAAGGACAATATATATATATGTGATTGAACATCAATGAGTACCGAAAACTCCTCTATGTATCATCACGAAGGTAAGCAGGTAGGTAGCATGGGAATGATTGAAGTCGGGGCTCAGTGTGGGTCTGAACTACCTGGAAGTCATAAATATTCACGAATAATCATATCATATTCACATTATATCAGATATCACAGAATAAATATGTGGAAGACATAATACAGATATGATACGGCCCCGAGGATAGTGATATGATATGCATATGATATGATACGTGATTTTTTGTATTCATATCATATTTGGACAGCACTATGCTGAACAACTGAATATATGAACTTCCGAGGTCACAGGTCACAGTGCCTGAACCTACGGTCGAAATGGTACAGTATTTGGGCCGAAAAATGCTCCCATCACTGTCACCTACATTCAGTTCACAGGTGGCCATCACCCGTCACATGAACACTTGGTCAGATTACTGCAGTAGGAGGATCTCTTCTGGCCGATAATGTGGCAGACCTTCGAGTGTCTGCGAAGATGAGACTAGGAAGATCTCAGGACTGCCAATATGTGGAACTTTGGGTAGACACTGGGGAAATCAAATCTCAGGATTAGCTCAGAATGTACTAATGGGATGAGTGTACCTCTCGGAAGATCTGATGCCAATCATTGAATATCCTGCCCGCGAATGATCAAGACACTGTTGCTTCCAGCTTTCTGTGTGAGTGCAATAACACTGGCTGAATGCCATTACGACAGTATTAAGACTGCTTGCCATCGTCTCGAATTCTCCCCCACTCGGACAGGATCAGATTGGTTGCGGTAACCAGGATTTTCTGGTGACATTTGAGTACGAGTTGAGGTAGGCAAAGCAGCGACTTCAGAATGATTAGTTAAATCACTGGAATCAAAGCAGGATTTGGTTCACCTGTTCCAACCGATGGATCCCCATGACAGCAGATACCAGGTCCGAGCCTATAGGATATCTGTTCCAATCAGCCTCGAATGCAGTTGGTTTCTGTTGATGAGCTCCGCTCAGTTCCGAGCACGGAAGCATTCGATCGGAAAGTTAAACGGACATCCGATCGGAAAGCTCGTCGGAAATTTGATCGGAAGTACTAAAAATAGAAGCTCCGCATCACTGGCGCGACTTTCGACATTTTCGCATTCTGCACGACTTCTACAACTCCCAAAGCTCTGCAAATACGATATTCGGATTCCGCATGGCTTATTGCATGGGATGCATCAACTCCGCATCCATTCCACACCCATTATTGGACTTTCTGCGACTTTTCCGATGGTTTTCAACACTTTCCGCGACTTTTTCGGTATTCCACGGCTCCTACTGGCTCTATTTCGATTCAGAAAATTCTACAAACTAGATATTCGAGATCTCCAACACTGTTTCTATCGATTCCGACCGGTCCGCAGGTCTCTCCAGTTATTTCTACCTTTTCTGCAGGGCTTTTACTTATTTCTTCCTAAATGGGCCATCTGCGAACTCTATGGTTCCACATGGTACTCATACCCAGTTACCGTTGTCTCGGGTCTTGGCATTCCTATAAAAGCCACAAGTATTCTACATTGTAAAGCAGGAGATTTGTACCCCACTTATCCTCTCAATCATATGCCCCTTTCTTCCACTAGCTTTTTGACTTGAACCATCGACCTCTGCAGGCTATTACCTGCTATAGTACTCGCTCCGCTCCACGGACTATTATCCGTGCACGTTTTGCATCGCTCTCGCTCACCCAGGCTATTACCTGGGCCATGTTAACTCACTAGTTCTTTTATAGGTCCTCCGTCACTGTCGTCCTGCTCTGCAGACTATTATCTGCACACATTCCGCATTAGCTCTTGTCTCCGCATTCAGTTCTGGTCCCTCGTCGCCCACCGTCTCACGCTAGTTACCGCAGGTGTCGCGTTCATCTCAACCAGGAGTTGAGTCTTGGTTCATCTTAGACCACCTCGCACACCTGCGTCTACTGTTTCTCCACTCAGAGTAGAGTTTTTTGTTTTAGCTCGCACTCTTAGCGGTGAAGCAGGCATATCACTGTCCACAGGATCTCCCCCCTGAGAGCATCCAAAGGCTCCTGGTGATATTTTGTGCGATGATCAAATGGGCTGGCATGAAGTGAGTCCACTGCATGCCACAGCTCAGACAAACCACTGCCTCTGAGATATTCTCTGACCAGTCTGCTTGCAGCGGTTTCCAGGTTTGCGAACAAAGTCTATACTTCAACATCAGATGGGGTAATGTGCCACGATAGTGAAACACCTATGACACAATGCTGTTTGTAATGGCAAGAAGAGTAAGCCTGTCATTTAGGAGCTCAGGGACGCTCATGTCAGAGCATTTTGCTTGTGTATTCAGGAGATCAGAGTGTTGGGATGTTTCAGTAACTTACAGGACGGGATCTTACTGCTTCGAAAAAATATTGTAGACTCATTTTGATTCGCTCTGCAGCATGGAAAATTACCTGCAGGCCGCACAGGGTGAACCAGAATCTAGACTGTTATTCAAATGAGTGGTCAACATGTGACTGTTGGATCACGCTGCCACCTACCATGGTGTGATAGACAACGAGCTTCAACACATGGATGAGGGAGGTTCAAGAAATGCGAACAGAATGACTAACAATATTCTTGACATTCTTGTGCCACTCGAGTTTGTGTTTAACAATGACCTGAGGACAGTCAGACAGAGAGGTTTCGGGAGCTGACACATACCAAGAATATTGACTCTGCAACCTCCAAACATACGGATGGGGATGGGACCCGTCCATAGAGGCTCCCCAGAATTCACTCTATGGAACGGCTACAGAATGGGTCGCCCAGAGAATGGCCGTAAACACCTGTTCCGTCTTACGGGATGGACGGGTTAGAGCCCTACCAAAAATTGTCAGCAAATGATCTTATCTTGAATTTGTGTGTGGGTGCAGACCATCAGTACAGGGATATATTATGTCACTGACTCTAGGATACCCAGGACATCCTGTGCAGGAGAGAGCACCACCTCACCATTCTCTTTGGCCCCGACCATGCCTCACCTGATCATTGAATATCTGACCACCACGCAGAGAGCAAACTTATTTGCAGCAACCTCATCAACTAAATGCGAGCATGCACCAGGTGAACATCAGTCTCTAGGTAGAGATCATGTCAAATATACTGGCTTTGGCTTCCACTTTCGTTTTATCTCCGAAGGGTTGTCATGAGATTGTGGTCCCCTCTGTTCACAAGAGTTGGAGCTGTTAATGATCTGATGGGATAGTTTACTTGGCTTCCAGTCATCTCTGTAATTGTGGATACAAATGTGAAGACAATCGAATTTATAACCATCACATGTACCAGATGAAGATGAAAGAACCTTTGGATACTGAAACCCACCTGCAGGCCCATTCCCTGCATTCGGTTTCGAATAAATTCGATTGTGGTTGTCCAGAAATTTGGGAATTGCAGGCACAGGCTTTATGAATTATGTAAGCCATCCAGGTAATCATCACAACGAGCTCGCAGCCCATTGGTGCGGTGCTTATGGAAGTAATTTTGTCCCTTGTAGGGCACTTCTTGTTCTGCAAAGAGGCAAACTGAGATCATCTGCGTTTCGCACCAGGTGGTGACAATGGTGGTGGATCCATGATGGAGTCATCTGGATTGTGCTCGCATTGAGGGAAAATGACAGACATGGGATGCAGTGATAATTGACGCATTCAGTATAGGCCTAATTATATGAAGTCAGTTTGACATCACGTGTCATTCTGGGTAATTTGGGCACCTCACCCTAAATATTACGAAGCATCAAAAGAACAGTCTCCAATCTGGCGATACACATGTCAGCTGAGAAAAATCTCAGAATGAGAAATCCTACACGATTATAAGAGAAAATGAAACCTAAAGGTTGGTGAGGGAACATTCAAAATATCCACCAACCAAAAGTATGGCAGTTGGTCTGTAATGAGACATGTTCCCACCTAGTTCATTCAAACCAATCCCTTTGGAAACAAGGACCACGTTCCCTGAGGTAGGGTCTCATGTTCTTATGTGCCCCTTTCAATTCCAGCTACCGGAAAACCTACCACCTTCCTTTCACTGCTCTGCACATTTGCGTGCTGGCGCAATCAGCTATTCACTTGAAGTTGTGGGTGACAGACCTGGTCTCTTTCGATTGAACTGCTGCATCCGCAGACTCATTTCGGTTGTACCTGCGGCTTCACAAAACCAATTGCTAGCCAAGGACTCTCTGAGGCATGGCTGGACTGGCCCATGGAAGGATATCACACAGGACAAAAAATTAAGAACGGGAATTTGGGGTGATTATTCACATGCACATGCAACTATGAAGTTCTTTTCTGCTGCCAGAGACCCGATTTCTAATCCTGTGTTACAGCTCTTGATCCCAGATTTGCACTCGTTTCCTATCGCCACTCCCATCCCATTCAGCTTCCAGGTTGTGACTGAAACCAAATTGGTGCATCATTCTTAGTGATGGGAAAGTTCGGTTTGACCTTTCAGTTCGAACCTGAACTGAACCGAACTGAATGTCAGGTTCAGGTTCAAGGTTCAACAATTTGTTGAACCAAACCTGAGGTTCAGGTTCAGGGTTCAGGTTGATCACATTTTTCCCAAACAGGTTCGAACCCCAAACATCAGGCCTACTTCAACACCCAGTTTTTGAGCATCTTTGAGAGTATTCTGTTGGATTTTGGTGCTGATTATTGCTGAACCTTTAGGTTTGGCTACCCTGGGGAACTTGGATTTTGGTCTCTTTTGCTACATGTACAACCAAATTTAGTCATGCAACATTGGTCATCGTGAAAATAAAATCGAAAGAAAATGGGGCAAGACGTAGAAATAAATCAAAATGCCAGGATATGTTTTCAACTTATTACCGGCTTGAATCCTCAGGTGCGAGCCCATTTAATCCCCTGCAACCAAAGAGATTCTCTGAGTTCAATCTTCTGTTATTAGTCATTTCTGATTTATGTTTGGGACAGTATCTGTTGACCTTCGGGTGCTAATCACTGAGATCAATCACTACATCCTGATCTTGCCAGTGCACACGACTCTTTGCTTCGACTTTGCTTCCTCCTCCATGTCCTGTCTGGTTACCTTCTGTGATGTGCCTGTATCCACTGGGTTTGATGGCCATGCCGCAACCTGTCATGTTTCTCTGGAATGTGTGATTAATTCTGGGCTCCGTACACACAACTCTCAAGCCTCTGGGCTCCTGACGCTTCCATGCGATGTCGGTGTCATGTCTATGTTCTTAAACAATGTTCCTCTGGCTTCTGACCTGGTGCTTAGCTTGGACTGGTTCAACTTTGTTCGGTCCTCTGCACCTGAACTTGTAGTGCATCTAGGTTCTGGTGTCTCACTTGATGTTTGACGCCCCCATTTCAACCATCGGCACCATGGAATCTGGACCACCATCGTCCACCAGTGCGTTGTAACCTCGTTCTGGCAGTATTCTGGACTAAATAATTTACTCTCAGCCACGCTCACTGTTGCGCCGGTGTTCCGAGGAGGCACCAGCATGGACCCTTCCTCATCCCCATCAGTGTCCTTGGGCAGACCTGGTGTGGTATCTACCCCCTCATCGATGCCCCATACACGAGGCATCAATGTTGTAGCTGCTTATACACTTGCAGCCCGGATGCCCCAGATGCAGGTGTCCAAACATCTCGTATGCGAGGTGCTGCACCCCGTATGTGGGGTGTTCAAAATGCTAATGATGATATAATGCCTGTCGATTCTCCCGATGAACCTTTACCCCCACCACCTGCATCATGCCATGACAACCCATTTGTCTCTCTTACTATGAATGAAAAAAATAGTATTGTACATTTTCTATCAGTGAGTTCCTCTGGCCATATTGAGAAAGATGGCTGCTCGTCATGTGCAAATAGCGGCAAGAGAGTCAGGTGAAAAGCTAAAAAGTATAGAAGCTTTACACACAGAATTTCTTGCCCATCGGTGTGCAGAAGCTTGTTTGGTTCTGAAGTCCAAAGCTGTGCTTGCCGGCCTGAGTTCAAAGATTCTTTCGCCCAGTGAGCTACAACAGTGCAAATTAAACCTTGGCTTTCGGTCCAACCCTCAGAAAAGAAGGTCTACGGCCCTGGACAGCAATGTTCACAAGCATCCTCGTTCATCTGTTGAGACATCTGGGACTCCTTTCCCCATCATACTATCTCAGGATGAGAAGGACCAGATTGTTCGTGAGTTTCGCCATGCTACTGATAATGCATTGTTGAAACGATATGAATGTTCGTTCTGTGGTAAATCTGAGATGGTGAGTCGTACCAAAATGAGAGATGTAAATGAGCTTGATATCTCACTGCTTAATAGAGCAGTTGCAGAACTTCGGGTAATGTCTCGTCAGCCTAGAATTGAATGATTCAACAATTCCTCCCTGGTCAGTAGTTCATATGTACTGTGCCATCTCTGCAATTCTGCTGTCAGCAAAAATTCTTTTCATTCAATTCCATTACGCAGTTATGCAAATGGCCTTTGGATAGGAAAAGTTCCAGAAGAGCTTAAGGATCTCACATTTTTGGAAGAACAATGTATCACGTAAGCCCGAGCAACAAGATGTACGTACAAGCTCACACTAGGACCCTCAGGTCAGCTTGCTGCTCAAGGAAATGTTTGTATATTACCTCAGGACACAACATCTGTCATATCTGCCATGCCGATTCCATTATTCAGATTAAGGGACGAAATCTGTGTGATTCTTGTTGGATCGCCTGACACCGAGGTTACTCATGATATGCTGAAAAGGTCGCTGCTGCTTGTGCGTTGCAAGAAGATCTGAACTGCTCTATTTTGGCTGATTGAGAATAACCCACTTTATACAGACCTTGATAGAAATGTCGTACTTGATTATTCAGAGGAATACCCAGTGCAGGATTGCCCGCTTGTGGTTACAGATTTTCTACATACAAACTCTGCAAATAATTAAGGGTCATCTTATACATCATATTCAGATCAAGCGAATGCTGAGTTATTTGAGGGAACTGATACTTTTGAACTCACATCTTCGACACTCATAGATGTTGATAGTCTTGCATCGACTTACCAGCAGAGAAAGCTCAATGCTCTCCGAAAGTTGAAGAAACAAGAAGCTGGGTTTGTGAAGTTTCCGTCTGGGAATACACCGTTATCAATGTCAAAAAACCCTCGGGTATTTGTTGGTTATGGCCCACTCTCTTTCCATACAGTGTTGGAATGGTAGACAACAACAATGTTAGAATTTGTTTCATCAGGTTGATACCACACCGCATGTACAACATTTGTTGGGTATGAGAGATCCACGGTTTCAGGTTCACAAGTCCTATATTTTTGTCATGAGCAACATCATCCAGCAACATCATTCATCATTTAAATCTTGCCTCACAATGAATTGATCATGGTTTCCAGTGGTACAAGATTCAATGCAAAAGAATTGATGCCCAATGTATGGATACCTACCAGGCTAAGCTTGAGAAAAATCCATTTGCAAAATCCATTTGCAAAGCCTGAAAGGGAAGGGGAGAAGGCGGCAGCCAAGGTAATGAGATACATCAGTTGTGTCTCAGATCATTTCCCTGGTTCAGTGGGGGACGTGAACAGCATGAAGCAGCAAATGCACAGTAAAATTATATGCGATGGCTTACCCCATTTTTTTGCTACAGTTAACCCTGCAGACTCTCATAATTCAATTGCACAAGTCTTAGGTGGACAGGACATTGACCTGGACAAGATTTTACATGCACTGGATGGTACAAAGAAGGAACCGAGTATCTGGACAAAGACATTGGCTGAAAATCTGGTAGCTGGTGCTGAGTTCTTCCACCTAATGATAACAAAGTTCTTTGATATAATGCTGGGTGTAAAGCAGGCTTCAAAAATTGGTATCCTCTGGAAGGTCCAAGGGTGGTATGCAGTTGTTGAGGCACAGATACATGGTTGACGATGCCCCTGCTTCACCTTTAGATATGGAAGAACAAATGAATTCAGATGCCGAGTTCAAGCAGAAACTTACTGCATGGTACAATGATATCATTTTCCAGAGCTTTCCGAAAGATACAGTCCTGTATGTTGCGACTGAAGATACTCTGAAGTAACTCCCTGTTCTCAGTCGCCCATTGGATCCTGATTCCCCCGACTATGAACAGAAAAGAGACCAACACCACCGAGATCTGTGTGAGAATACCGGACTAGTGCATGGACATAATGCGACATGCTTCAAGCATATCCCGCCTCGCATACACTCTCTCATTGATCCGGAGAATGATTGCAGGTTTGAACTCCCTTGTCCTCTTGTTGCAAAGACACATTTTGATGATGATGATGATCTTATAATATGATGTAAAAACAACAACATCTAAATGGCCACAATCCGACAGGTCCCCTTTGTCTTGGATGTAATACTGACCTCAAGCAAACAGCATCCGGCTCTGTTGCAATGGCAATGGTTGAATATATGGGGAATTACACCATCAAACTGCAGTTGGACACTGCGATTGTATTTTCCACTCTCTGCGCTTCAATCAAAGCTCTGCAGAATAAGCCTCCTCAGGATGTAGATGGACAGATTGACAATTCCGAAATGACCCGGTTAATGATGGTTAAAACAACAAATACCTTGGTCAGCAAATAAGAGTTGACAGGCCAACAAACAGCCAGTCTTTTACTTGGTCGGAAGAACAATTACACGTCAGATGAATATCAGGAGCACTGGTGGTCTTCTATGCTCAGAGATATTGCACGCGATGTTTGCACTGCTGACCTTGAGGATCATTCTGAGCTGTATGCACTACCAGAAACAAGAGAAGAGCTTGAACATGGAGCACTAGATTCGGATGAAGCCCAACACATTATCATCCTGGATGATGAGGATGATGGAATGATGTTACTCACACCAGAAAACCTCAATCAAGCTCCAGAAACTGAGAAATGCAACAATGATGCTCGAGAGAAGAAATATTCAAACTTATTCAGTGACATGTTCTACCGGCCATCAGAGCTTGATTCAATGTGTGTCTGGGATATTCTAATAAACTACATCAAAGAGAAGAAGCCCAAGTCAAAGACTCAGCGAAAGACATACCTACATTTCAAGCGAGGGCATCCCCAGTACACCACTCACTGCCTAAAGAAATTGGACACATCCGTAATACCTGTCTTAATGGGTTACCGTATTCCTCGGAATGACTTGGACAACGACCAGACAAAGTACGCTGTAGTCATCCTCACGTTGTTCAAGCCATGGTCAGACACAACATCATCTCCTCTTAAGTCTCCAGAAATAGCTTGGCCAGATGCGCTCAGTGACTTCAAACTGTCCATGTCACCCAAACATGCAGACACCAAGTTTGACTTTGCAGCAAAACATAGTAAATGGCTGGCTGAATTAACAAGAATGACAAAGGATACAGGAATTGTGGGAGATGATGAGGGCGACAAGGAATATGATCCTGTTTGGGAAAATGCGATGCAAACGGCCATTAATCCAGAAGAATTGGACCCAGACTACACGGCATTTACAAGAGATACCAGAGCGACCCGAGATGCACAGCAAATCATTCTGCAGGCGAGTAATGTTGACTTTTATTCTGTGCAAAATATGCCAAGCAGTGAGTCATGTGCCAGGTTTGGACAAAGATTGCGGCTCAGATATGAAGATGACATTGTCAGAGCAAGTGTTGCTGTGAAAAATCTTTTGAGGAAAAAGGATTTGCTTATCAAACGTTGTCTGAAAGCTGTGGAGAACACAGGAGAACAGAATGAGCACCTTGATCGAACATCTCCGAGGATACCACATGCTCTTTGCACAACATTGGCAGAGGAAGCGAAGAGAGCACGTGAATCATATGAGAAACTGAGAAACACCATATCAATTCTGACTCGCACTCACATTGGAACTCCCTACATCCATACCAGCAACTATGTCTTGCGCTGATCATCAAACACACATTGAATGTCGAGCAAACTCATGCATTCCTGCTGTTAGCTGATAAAATTGGTCATGAACCAGAGAGTGGCCATAAAGATTCACCTATATCCCTTCTCTGTACCGGGCCTGATGGCACAGGGAAGTCAGTGATTTTTGGAGGCTAGAAAGAGTTCTATGACATTATCGGTCATCCTGAACGGCTTCGTTTGACTGCTCCAACAGGAGTTGTTGCTAGTGATATCGGTGGTTGCACGATTCATTCGGAAGCCAGCTTACGAGTTTCACCTGCCAAAATGAAGTCTACACCGACTTTATGCAAAAATCTTGAAGAATGAATCTCACCATTGGAGACTTTGATCTTAAATGAAGTCTACTTCTTGAGTGTGCAAGACCTCGCTAGACTTTCTGAATATCTCTGCATGGGAAGTGTGTCACTGATTCTATATGTGGGGGTTTGAATTAGGCAGCCTGTGGTGATCCTTGTCAACTACCGCCGCCAGGAGGAAATTCATTATTCGCCTGCAAACTGGTTCAATGTCATATAAATGATAATCTGAATGACCTACATGAAAAGGTTCGTCAGGACATGAAGGGGATACAAATTTGGCATCAAGTCGAGCACATTGTTGTATTAGAAGAGATAATGCGCCAAAGGGGAGATCCATTATTGATGAGCATCCTCAAATGGTTACAGAAAGGCACATGCACCGAGGACGATAACGTAACTCTGGACAAATATGTGTTATCGAATGCAGAGTGCAGTGAAGCGACCAAAAATCTCACCGACATTAACAGATGGATTGATGACCCAGCACATGCATGTCCTTTAATTGTGTATACAAATGCTGTGCAAGATCGTCGCAATAGCAACATGGCTGAGGCCTTCGCTACTGCAACAGGCCAAGACTGCCATGTTTACCACTCGTGCAACACGAGGGGATGTGGGTGGAAGCCCAGCAGCTTACTGGCCTGGCAGCTGAGGCTGCCTGGTCAGTACCTGTCAAAGAAGCCAATGACATTGGCGGCAAGGTATTAGTTGATTTCATCATTGTTTATGGGCCTTCATTGCTCACCGAATACCTGAGGTCCCTTACGTGCCAGGAATGGCTGTATTTTGCACTGAAAATCTTGCAACAGAGCTGGGGATCTCCAACGGCAGTCCAGGAACACTTGTATCAATTGTGTACGTGAAGATTGATGGGCGCACTATGCGATATCAGTGGAAGTCGACTTTAGAGCATACAAAAACAGCGATCCTGATGCACCATATCCTCACCGAGTTGTACTCAAACCCATTATTACCAACACAATCCACTTCCGCCTCCCAAACTTGGAAAAGACCTATAGCACAACCTGTTCCCAGCTCCCTCTCATTCCTGCCTATGCCTTCACCTTGCACAACACCCAGCGCCACTCACTCAATGTGTGCTGCATCGATCTGGCAAGCTGTCCGAAAATTCAGAGTGCATCCATCATGCTGTCGCATGTACAATCACTCAAAGGACTCTGTATTCTTTGTCCTTTTAGGTTGGTCGCATACAAAACCATATCTTGAAAGAGCTGCGAGAAGAACTAAAATGTACTGAGCTCAAGGCTGAAAAAACCAAAGCTTATTCTCGCGAGCAGTTGTCGTGGTTCTACAGTGTGGTTCCAGAAGGACGGGTCAGGCTCTTGACTCAACCAGACACCAGGCTACTCGAAGGGTTCGATTTTGACATCGTAATGGCACCCCCAAGTAACTGACAGGTACGAGTTAATTTGCACTGATTAAATACACAGTGATCTACTAATCCGCTGTCAGTGTTAATGTGTGAGTGCCAGCCACCAATAGCAGAGGCTCACCTACCTGAGCTACCTGATTTACTCTCACTTTCCACTGCCTACCCATGAATTCCTACACATTCCCGATGCCCATGCTGCGTGTCCTCTCAGTCTGCGGTGCAGATGTCCCATCGAGCCCTCTCAGTCTGCAGTCTGCGTGCATTGAATCCCGCATTGCATCCCACCCCATCTCTCCAGCCCGCCATTATTTTCGCAAAGGTCACCCCAGAGCCATAGGATCGGGTGGTCAAGCGCAGAAATGTACTCACCAAATTGCGATCTGCGAAACCCCCACCACACATCCCGTCATCCCTCCTCCCTGCATTTATGTTCCTCGCATACAGTATGTGTCCCGTCTACTTGATAGTACTGGCCATGTCGTGTGCTGAGTGCACAAGGCCAAATTTCTAGTGCTTCTAAGCCATGTAGTAACATAGGCAGTTTGATGCCTTGAATTACCATCTTCAAACGATGAGAGCTGGTGAAATTGTGCATGTATTCATCGTAGCAGAGGCAGTGGTAGCAGAGGCAGACCACTCTGTCACAAGAATGTCACTTGTTCGTGCTGCGACAGCCCCCATCACCTGCAAGTCTGACCCACTGTAAAGCTGCAGAGCCTGCCCACCTGGATTCACACTCATTTGCACCTGGGGAACAAAATTCATTCATGACAGCATGCAGCACGACTGTTAAGAAAACATTGATTCAGGTCTCTGGGTTGCACAGGTCAAGGTCATTTTTCAAGTTCCTCCCCATTATCCTGGCAAAACTGGATCATTAGCATACATTGAATGGTTTACCCTGCTCAGAACTCTGGATTCCCTCAACAGTTACTATCATTTGACTCGATCCTCGCATCAGCACAGCCCATATGCTGAAATTATCACTGTGGATCGTATCATGCGGAATCATGTAATGCTTATACCTAAGAAGTGGGACAGGACAAGGCTTCTCTACTTAATTCTCACTCGGACAGACATGTGTTTTGCCTTTATCAATTAGGATACGACGACTGCTTGCCAAAATAATATTTGCCCTATTTGTTTTTTGAATTTTACTATGTCCCGGCCAATGGCCGTGAGCTCTAGAAAACAAATCGGTGCAACAGTTTTAGACAGTCATATAGCGGGGATCATGCTCTACAGTGGCCCAGGTGGAGCCCCCATCTTTTGTGTTATTTTAAACTGATGCTCCATGGCCAAATTGGGAATTCTGCCAATCTTTTTTGGCCGTAGTTGCATATCACAATTTAAAGCAGCTTTATCTAAGCGCCTTTGGTGCCTATCCAACCCAAATGTTTCAAGCTCTTCAAATTGAGAACTGATTTGTTGAACCTCAAGGTCCAGCACCCCCTCGAGAGGCCCAATCCCAAGTCATACTCAGGGTATGAACTGTCATGAGTCCAATTGTTGTGGCTGCAGCTGGGAGGGAATATATACATTTCTGCGCCAAATGGAGCTGAGTCAGATGCCGATGAACATGAAAGAAATGTCGTACATTTCTGGTCAATGACATTTTATGTAGGCAATTATTCATGATAAGTTTGTGAAGATAAGTTGCACATTTTGACAGTCAGAAATGGGTTCAGGTTCAGGTTCAGTGTTTGGGGAAAAGTACCCCGAACCTGAACCAAACCAAACTTTCCCATCACTAATTGTTCTGACTGCCCCAAGGAAAAGCCTGGAAAACCACTGTTCCCACACTGCCTACCCGATGCAAGTTCTTCACCACGTGACAGAAATCTGCGTGCATGGAAGAACTCGTCATGTAGAAGACACATTCAACCTTCAAGGAATTCAAAGTTTGGGTGATATCGAGAGGGTCGCGCATGGGCAGTTGAGGTGGTAATCGACAAGCCAGAGTGGATTCCGAAAGACGAGAAGGATCACGACATCTGAAAATGCACAGTGCACTTCCATTCCATGTGAACATTTCCTTTGCACCTACATTCAGCACCCAAACTCTGGACTGGCTGGTAACGGTTGTCCATTTCCTCTGCCGTCCCTCAGCAACTCTGGCCTGTTCTTGCAGTTCATGATTCAGTGTGCCTTTCCATGGCATCGGCAACGACCTCAAGCTTCAGTTCCCGATTCATCTCCTGGTTTGGCATGTCCCCTCCTCCGATCGGAGCTGCCCGTTCATCGAGCATCACCTACACTAACATTCTTCCAGCTGGACTCAAGCCGGACTGCCTCCTATGCTTGACTTGCCTCCATACGTGTCATGCCCTTCCGAAAATATCGCCGCTAAAAGGTCTGCAGTTCGTACTGGGCAGGCAATGACCATGACTGGGATGACGAGAAGAACTAAGCCATTGCTGTATATAAGGCTCCAACCCTTTCCGTTTGCAAACGTTTTCAAACAGTAAAACCGTTTTTATTTCCGTTTAGTTTGTCAGATCTGGCAAACCGTTTATAAACAGTTTTAAAACGGGTATAAATGGTTTCAAAATAATCACTCACCTGGGATGAGTGCCAGCATGCTCACTTGTAGTTTAAAGGTCCCAAATGGCTAGCTCTGGCATATTCCGAGGATCCTGAGTGAGAATGGCTATGGCCTGAAGGCCTGACGGACGTATGGTTCCTGCCAACGGCTCCTAATCCCTATTTGGAGGAATATCACGTGACTGATCGCTTCCGGCAGTTCCCGCGTCCGCCGAACTTGGTCATTTCTTCTTCTTGTTTTCCGACACCAGCTTTTCTGGTTCGGGTTTATCCAAAATAAATAGGAGATATGATAGACATGCATCTGCATCAGTGGGAGGCAAAAATATGTTTCCAGCTGGAGGATCTCTTCAGAATGTCCCCGAAATTTAGCCCTGAAAAATACCGTTTGAAAACTGTTTAAAACAGTTTTAAACTGTTTCCATACCATTTCCGTTTGTTTTGTCCGATTTCACAAATGGAAACGAAATGGTTGGAGCCTTAGGCTGTATACTAGACTATCACTCTCTGCTGCTTTGGGAACGCTCGGACCGTCTTAAAAACCGGTGATTGCCCAGTGGAGATACTTTCACGTGCTTGATGACGCATCAATTTCATCCCATTAAACCACCTCGTTTTTCGGTGTTTCTTGAGTCTCTGTTCGGTTTACGGAATCCCGCAGACGAAACGAAATGATTCGAGCTGTCCCTTACCTATGCAAGAACAAATCGTTTTCTGATTTGGATCTCTCGGAAATACGGCCCATAGTGACGCCACCGGCGCTCTCCTCAAACGTTGCAACGCGCCCAAGAAGGCACGCGGCCCCTAGCTCCGAGAAGATTGATCAGGCTGAATCACAGCATCCCGCCATTGCCGAATCCTCCTTCTAGCGCCCTGCAATCTTTGGCCGTCTTCTCATGCGTCCTACCTGTTTTCTGACTGGCATCCTTCATCTGGACGTGTCCGTGCAAGTTTACCTCGATGTGACCTGAGTCTTTGAAGTTTCAAAACTCTCCTCCAACACTGCCAAGTGGCAGAAGATTTGCGATGGCATTGCCCACAATGATCGGCACAGCTATTAATTTGCATTACCCGGATGATGGATACGTACATTGCCGTCCTACATAAAAGACGTGGGCAACGGAAGGCGTTCACATCTCTCATGGCTGAATCCATTACGCTTCATTTTCCGGACTTTGTTCGCATCGCGGGCGAAACGCTGCAAGGCCATGTCGATGTGAATGTTCCGAAGGCAATGGACGATAAAATCGAGAACGTGCGGATAAAACTGCGAGGTTCTATTGTCACGTATGTTTTGTGTGCTCTTTCGTGTTCATTCGAGATCTCAATGTCGTCTTCCACAGAAAAATCACTGAGAGGGAGCATGCTGACCCAAACGGCGGCGAGAACGAAACCCATTATCAGACGCAAACGGTCGAGGTCGGTCTCCACATCTGAACCATCCTAAATTATGTTTTGCTCATCTTCCATGTTCAGGTTTTACGTCTAGACCAAACCATTTGGGACCAGTTCAATACTCCTCAGGGCGCCCAGATGCTTGCATGCCCCTTTCGACTTCAGTTGCCACAAAATCTGCCGCCTTCTTTCCATGCTTCTCATTTTAACCGAACGGTCGCTATCAGCTATTCTATTGAAGTTGTAGGTTCCCGGCATGGCCTCTTTCACAGCAACCGTCGCATCCGCAAAATGTTTTCGGTCGTCCCTGCGGCAACTGCATGGGAGCTAAATGCTAACGCCTCGCTGAGGCAAGGTTGGGGAGGTCCATGGAAGCCCATTGCCACAAACAGGGAAATCAGGCATGGGATCTTTGGCGATCATTCGCAGGCAAAGATAGAGGTGAATGGGCTTCTGAATACACATGAGCGATCTTATATTTCTCTTTTCTCCAGCTTGTCCTTCCCGACCTGCCTTCGTTTCCTATGGTCACAGGCATTCCGTTCACCTTCCACATCTTGACGAAGACGAAGCCAGTCCACCGTTCAGACCTGGAGGGCAAGCACGGAAAGTTGTTCCCCGCGCCGCCCACTTCGCCCGCCGATGTAGAGCTTGTTCTGCACCGCATGGGACGCATGCGGGTTCATCACAAAAGCGAGGAAATGGAAGACAAGTTCGAAATCAAAGGAAGCCTGGGGGATAAAGCGAGCATTGCTGCTGTGCGAACAACGATCGATGAACCACAGTGGACCGAGAGCCCGGAACACAAAGATAAAGGCATCTGGCAACGCGCAGTGCATTTCGATGGCATGTTGTCCATCCCTTTCGCGCCGACGTTCAAAGCCGAGACCGTTGAATGGCAGGTAAGTGATAGTTGTCTACACATGACCGAAGCCAAGCTGATCCGTGCACGCAGTACATGCTTAGCTTCAAAGTGGATTTCCCCGGCATCGGAAACCACCTCGAGCTTGAATTTCCCGTTCACATCAATTCAGGGTCGGCCTGTCCTCTGCCGCCAGCTGGATACCAGTCCAACGACGCGTATCCTCTACCATCCGGACCGCCTCCCATGATAAATTTGCCTCCGTAAGTAACATTGCCCCGCTTAACTTGGCGACTGCTCACTTCTGGATAGCGCTTACTGGAATGGCGATGATCATGAGTGGGATGAGGAGAAGTAGGCACCGATGCGTCAAAGAGACGCTGAATAATATCGTGTTGTGTACTTTCCCATGTATGAAACCGCTGTAATGCGTCATCACTGCAAGTCTGGCTGGGAATCGAGATGTCGCGCTGTGAGGGAGATCCCAAAGGTTCCGAGGAGCATGGCACAAAACGGAGAATTGACGACGCATTGAACTTGAGTGGGGTACATTATACATTGTTGAGATTATTGAGAGTTCATAACTAGCAGACGAATTAGCTCGCATAGTGGTGGACCGCAGACGAACAGATATATAGCTACAATATGATTGGTGGTCTACTGAGTGCACTAGGTCGCGTCCTTCTACGGAGGCGCAGCCGGAGGGGGGGGGGGGGGGGGTTCACGCAGTGGATGTTCCTCCCGAGCGTGCTGAAGTAAAAGCTCGATTCCCATCTGCTTCACGGCGCTCTACAGAAAACGTCCAGCGGTATACAGAGGAGAGCGGTCAAAGAAAACCTGAATACAGTTTTGGTATTCTGCGTACACCTTGCCATATTTGGCTTGGAATCCCTCCGCTTTTCGCTGGTAATGAGCTGTGCGTTGTGCCTCTGTGGCAGAGGACGAGATTGGTTCAAGGTATCCTTCGAATCAGACGTTGAAGCACGAGTCGTACTCCTGCTTGAGAGGAGTGCATGCAGGCGAGAGACTGTCTGCCATGTCGATGTATACGGAAAACAAACTTGTGTTGCCGCGTTTCCTGTCCCCCTCGAACGGGCTCACGAGCTTTGATAGAAAACGCGTGCCGTCACGGGTGGCATCATGCTAGCCCCTATGATCTACTTCCTGCCTGATTTTCAGTAATATGCGTGTTCAACTACAGGATATTTTCGTGCTCTCTGGTTCTTTTCAGCGCCAAACGCGGAGGAACGAGACCAGGAACCGCTAACAACTCAGGGAGGAGGATGTACAAGACCCGGCCGGCACACACATAGAGGAGCACGGCACATTTAGTTCAGAGGCGGCACACAGATCAATGTGCCGCCTTTGAACCAGAGACAGCACTTTCCTTTTTCGGGATGTTTTGCTCTTGGTAGGCACAGCCTGCGATGTGTCCGTTCCTCTCGCTCTTACCATCACCACCCCCCGCCCACACCGCCCCGCCGACGCGTCGACGCTGCCCTTCTTGGCGAAGGATCATTGACTGGTGGTTGAATATTTTTCTCCTCTTGTACAGGCAGGGGATTCTCCAGTATGTACGGCCTCCGGAGTTCAGGTCAATCACTAAGAAGCTTGGGATGGTGTCGAAGAATGGGCAGGGCCCAGTATGGGAAGGAGAACGACTGGTAGAGGGCCGAGGCGAGTGAGTGGACGGATACAGCAAGATGGTGGTGAGTGAATTATTCTGATTTAGCAATATTCATGATGACTCCCAGAGTGCGAGCGCATTCCAGGCATAGGTAAGGATCTGCTATTGTGCCCGGATAGCGGATTCTATATCTCACCCACCGCCCTTGGGAATCGGCACGAGAAGATGGGAATTTGCACCCCATTTCCATAGCTTGCATGGATCGTGGCATTCACATTTGCATCCGACTTGTGGCATTCGCGTCCGCTATGCGATTCAACACGTGCATTGATCCGGCGCACTGTGCTTCCCACGCGATGCATGGCACGGGCAGAGGTGCAGGTGCCGGTGTGGCGTTATTGGGAGGGGATGACTTGTATTTTTATTCTACCATTAGCAAGTTTGTACCCATGGTGAATGTTGTTTATGAATTTAATATCTGCAACATCCATCCTTGGCTGAGGATTATTTGCATCAAAGGCTATTAGGGACAGTCAGAGTAGCGGTATTGAAAAATATCACACCAGGGCCAGCTGGACTGTCAGAATGTGCCGGCTTTGACTTCGAACGCAGCACATAAACTGGTGAATGTGCCAGGTTTCAGCGAATGTGCTGCCTCTGAACTGAATGTGCTGTGCTCTCGAATGTGTGTGCTGGCCAGGTCTCGTCCATCCCGCAAAGTTCTTGGGTCTGCCCGGCGGATGGGTCAGTCTCAAGCCATAGAGGAAGGAGAGTTGCGAAGAGCCGGAGGATCGGGAGCGACGGGGAGAGGATGAGCCGTATGAGTTGTGTGGATTTGGATAAAGGGGTTCTGGAATTGGAAGGATCGACAGAGGAGTGATGCCGAAATTAGTATCTGGTTGGGAATAATTAGATGTTGCGAGGCGAATTTGAGGGTGAGAGAGCCGAAGTAGACACAGAATAATGAGGTGGTTGTGGTTTTGGTTTAAATGAATAGTGGCGCATCAGCGCGCAGAGTGAAGGCACTCATCAGCAAAACCTGATTTTTTGCTGTAGTGCCTGTAGTGTCTGTAGGAAAGCTCGAACTATGCAGTGCTACTGCAGTGCTACTGTAGTACTATGTAGTAGCCTGATACTACAACGTTCTATGTAGCGGCCTGGTACTACATGGTGCTATGTAGTGGCTCGGGACTACATAGTGCTACTGTAGTGGGTAGGGACTTCATGGTGCCATATCGGACGTGCGCAAGATACTCGCTCCGCAGACACCAGTTGTCCGCTCCACTACCGATCCCGGCACGTAGCAGTGCAACTGCTGGCTTCACGAATCACGAAGGTGCGTGGTACAATTTATGTATTCACATTTCTACCTGCTTACAAAATTTCTTGTACTACCTGTGGCCACAGTGCAAGACGAGCCATGCAATCCCCGCTCTACCTTACCCCCACGCCACGCAGGATTCAAGACGTGCCCGTGCCACACGCTCCGCTGCCCGCAGACCGGTGACCATCCAAGTTGCGGAAAGACACCAGTGCCCAGCTCTCGAGAACGTGGCCTCTGAAGGGACTCGACGCCAGCGAAGTGCAAACACGAATCATGCTTGTGCATTGCGTTGACTCCCTTCACACTCGATTGCGGGCTTGGACGTGTGAAAGGTCCGTGCGCCACAGATGCGGATATCCTGCTCACTGCCGTCCCCACGCACGCTGCGCCGCCGACTCGCACACACACACCTGCATGCCCGCAAGTCGGTCCGATGTCCGAGGCAGTGTGGATGTGGGGAGGAAGACGGGGCGCTCCTCAAGGCATTAGCCCCTACTCCGCAGACCTTGTGCTCCCACACTGCGGGAGCTGCGTGCCCAGCGTGTGCGCAGTGCGCTCGCCGCCAGCTCCCATCCCCTGAGAGTGCTGCAGCGCATGCCCCCCAGCCGACTCGGCCGTCTGTGCAGGAAACCGCAGCATCCTGAGCTACAGCGTGCTCGGGACCGCCTGTGTGCCTCGCGCTCGATCAGATCCCCCCAAGATATGTACCAGCAGAGGACTCATGCTCCTGTGCACGGAGCACTGCCGACCACCGTGAAACCCGCATGTCTGCATGCGCGGACCTCCTGAACGCCCCTCCCAACAGCGCCGCCCTCGTTTGCCACCCTGAAGCCCACGGTGAGCTCTGTGCGCACCTGCACGAGTGTCTCCAGAGCGAGCCACAGCCGCTTCGTGCTGCTCGGGTAACGCAGCGCCTCCTCCACTGTGGACCCCTGTGTATGCAGCACGGGCATCGACGGCGAGCAGCTTCCCCAGCTCTGTGCACACGATCCTGCGCATGGGGTGCCCATACCGCAGCACACTGCTGAACCTTGTCATCGTCTTCGTGGCCACGACAATGGCCTCGTCCAGCGCAGCTTGTGTGCGCAAGGATGACATGTCCGCGATGAGGAGCATCTGTGAGGGCCAGAGCAGGTGGATGCGGGCGAGGTCAGGATGGGGACGAGGTTTGTCGTGAGCTGATGGGCTTTGCAGGGTCTGTGGGGTGGGGATGGCTTCTGTAAGCATTGACTGTGATGAGCACCAGGGCAGGGAAGCTGACTCGAGAACTGGAAACCCCTTATCCTTATTTTCCTTCTCCGATGGTTCCCTCACGCTGTGCAGTGCGATCGAGCCCTGCCCCGAGTTCGAGTGGATGCAGCACCAGGTGGTGCGAGCAGTGTTGGTGTCCCCACACGTGAGGGTGTCGGTGTCAGTGTTGCAGCCCGCAGTGGAGCCCAATATAGCACCTGCCTGCTCCCAGTACTGACACTGCGTGGAAACGGCGGCTGTTGCTTATACTCCGCTGTGTCCCTGCGCGCATACTCAGTGCTGCTCACGAACACCATCATGGATGCACTATGCATGGGCAGCATGTAGTGCTCCTCACATGCAAGCTGAGCGTACAGCTGTGCTGCGCCGACGAGGAGATGTGTGATGTTGCACATGGAATTGATGGGCATGTTGCTGCATGTGGGATTGATCCCCTGGTGGTCCTGCAGAGGGCAGGGCTGGGCGCGCTGGTGCTGAGGAGGTGTGTGCTACCGGCGCTGAGACTGCGCTGGTAGTTGAGCTTGTTTTCTTGCTGAGTTGTTGTGCATCGGTCACGATGCGTCATTACTACAGAGACCTAGTTTTCTTCCTGCAAGAAAATACAGACATTAGCCTCTGGGTAGACAAGCACAAGGGGGGGCATGGACAGCGTCATTGTGTGGGCAAGCAGCAGCAGCAGGCTGACTATGACAGTGTCTTAGAGATAGAACTTAGAAGATTTTGGATGATTAGCCATGCATGTGATGAGAATGGAACAATGTAAACAAGGTACAAATATTCTACGGTGGTTCACCACTCTTCTCTATACTTTACCATCACTCCCTACTTCCCCTCAAGGCTCCAAGCCCAAGTCTTGCATTGAACGGTGCCCCCTGACAGCTCGTGCACTGCTGCACAAGGGTTGGACCACCACCACCACCACCACGTTGTCATGCATGCGCTCAAAGGCACGTGTGTTCGCTCCTGTTTCCCTGAGTCCTCTCCAGCCTTTCATCTCAATGTTGTAGCCCCCTGAAGAGGTTTCATTGATGGTACTCCTTAGGATGACGGAACCCGCTGAATCACACCTAGGCATCAATGACACCATTGATAAGGTGTGTATCCGTACACACATGAAAATCGCATTTTTTGTGAGCTTTCACATAGCTTACATCTGTAAGTAAGACATAATCACTAGAGTACACACTCTGCCCTGGAGTGGTGTACTTAGCCATAGACCACTGTAAGCCTGCAGGCACTATATGTTTATAGAGCTATGACGATACCTTCATAATGGGGTCAGATTAGTTTTGTAGATCTACTGCAGGGTACTACGTAGTGGACCCAGGGTTTGCTGATGTAGCGAAGTGAACATCAGATCACTGATTTATAAGCATTCATTCCTTTATTGCGCCCCAGAGAGGAAGGTAAGACGGGGATGATACTGCGCTGTACTATGCACATAGCATTCAAATGGTGTTAAAACTTTTGATGCGTGAGAACACATTGCACAAGTCGCTGGCTGAGCTGGGCAAGAAAGTGGGGCTTGAATGCATTGCAAATCAATGCTGAGCCCACTTTGTGGATCCATGGGCAAGTCAAGTCCAGCGATTGACAGACAGAAAATTTGCACCAGCTGAGTTTCGTTTCGGGAAAGTCTGAAAATAGGTACCGCCCGATTGCATTGAGACAAAAGTAACGAAAGCGGTGACATGGATAAAGGCGAAGTCATTGGTCAAGGAAACACCTGTGCCGATTGATCCGGGAACACATGTTAACACCGGATATTACCGAATACTTGCTGAATACAACCACTCCAGACATTAGAGCGTATTCACAATGCCCTAGTCTCGTTACCAGATGTTCTGGAGGGATAAGACTGTATCTAATAATAGGATTTTCGAATCTTTCCGAGCCAAACAAACATCGGAGTCGAAAATGAAGGGCAGAGATCCCTCCAGAACGTCTGGGGCAATTCGTATAGTGATGCCCCCATCAAGTCACACTATCCTTGTCACAAATCCTCAAATCCGTGCCCAGAGCAAGACAGGCTGCCCAGTGTTTGGCTGGGATATTATGATTCTCATCCAATCTAACCAGAGGTATGCTTCAAGTTTTTTGTGGAAGGAATTTGGACCACTGCTGCTGAATGAGCAGAAATTATGCCCTTACACAGTCCAAGCCACAACAGCTTCATATGAGCCAGAAAAAATCTAGGATTTTGGAATATGCAGTTTGAAATCAATTCAATGATATCAGAACAGATTTTGTGGCCAGGGATATGGTATAGTGAAAAGAACAAAGTGGGTGTGACTCGATGGGTGGGATAAGCGAGCGAAGTGCACCAGACGTTTGGGTGGGCTCATGGATTATGTCTGTGGTTGGCCGGTAAAAATCAAGTTTTTCAAGTTGCAAAAAGAGAGGAAAAAGGGAAAAGAGAAAGAGATTTGAGGACATACCCAAATTTCATGTACCCGGAAATTCTGAGCTCAAAGCTCGATATAGTGGTGAAAAAAGTGTTTATGAATCTTGATTGGACTGTCGATGCCGAGTTCCGTCACCATAACATTAATTTCAAGACCTATGTCCTTCGGAGATAATATCCCCGATTGACATAGGACTCGGCCAATAGTTTTCAAGATATTTATATTCGTCTCGCACGCCGCCACATCAACACGTAACACAACGTACTCGCGACGTGTCCACTGTCGATGCTCTTTCCTCCTCCTCACAAATCTGACCTACACTCGGGCTTCTGGCTGAAATCTCGACCCACTGTGCACACGCAAGATCCATTGAAATCCAAAAGACCTTTCTGATGACCAAAATGATGTGGTGGGACTTGCAAGTAATATCGGTGCTCGCGCCCTCGAAGCCTAGAGGAATTCAGGGTAGATTGATGAATCAGGTCAAGGTGTGTCCTACTTACTTATAGTTATCCCGCTCAAACTCCAATCTTGTTGCTGACTTTTCCTCGGGTTCCAGTGTGCTGTCGACACCGACATTCTGTATACCCGCGTGGACACGATGCATGGCCCTCGCGGGAGCGCACCTGCACAATGTTTGCACTCCGAGTTGCTTCTGCCCAGCATGATGCTGGTGCTCGCCGCTGACACTTTCTCTTGAGCCCTGCTTGCACGTGGGTGGCATGCGCACACATCGACTCGCCACGCGCATCCGTTGTATCAGCACCTGTCCCCCGGGGTTCGAATTCGAACCCCGCGCGACGTGCACTGCTACATGTTCGTGCAATACTGTGAATTGATCAATGGGATCATTCCCAAAGCTTTCCAAGGTGAACTAGGCTTTATAATGGATCCTCATCAAGTTCATTGCGCATGTCGAACTCCATACAACTCACAACATACCTAAAATGGACAAGAATCTAATGGTAAACACCTCGTTCGACTCAATACGCAATAATAACCTCCTCCGAGATCCTTACCCGTTCCCCTTTCGCCAAAGGAGGATGACCACACTTACACAGATTCTGCCCACCCCTCCCGTCGCACAGGTGTCGCTGAAGGCAATACACCTTCACACATGGTGCACATCTTTTGCCGTTTCGGGATTTTGTAGGTGCTGGCTCCGAAGCACCTGGCAACCGTGTCTGCCGCTCAATTTGGCGTAAAGGCAGGACAGGTGGCGGAGTGAGTGGTATTTCGGGTACGTCGTGATTGAAATGAGTCGGATTGACTTCCGGTTCCCATTCAACGAACCCAGAATCACCATCGGCCGGGCGCCCGGCCATTGAATCAAAGGTCGTTGATTGTTCGAGTGCTGTCAAAGTTTTGAGTTGATGACTGCAAAACTAACTCGCCACCCACCTCCATTCGAAAGATCGAGTTCGCCATCGGGTACGGGGGTAAATTGGATTGCAGGAAGCAAGTTGGCATAATTATCATCGGCATTGAGGAGGTCGACAAACTCTTGGCGAGCAGCAAAATTTGCTCCCACGGCAAGTGTAGATTGTTCCGAGGACCACAAGATAGTTTTCTTGTGGTGCGCTTCAAGGTGTTGGGGGATTTTGTAGTAAAGGCGTAGATTGGATTCGGTGATGGTGCGAGATTGGAAATTCACTTGCACATTCCACCAGCGTGCAAATTTATCGAAGTCAACATTCTCCCAGCGCTCGTGAGGGGGGTACTGTCTCCCACTCTTCCTTAAGTCGTGGCGATTGATATTAGTCTTGAATGTGATATATTCCTGGTAGGTATGAACTGGGACAACCGCGGTGAGGACGTGTTGGCGGCGCTGGAGGTAGCGATATGGGTCGGTTGGCTTGGTATAAAGACGAGTCATGGCATGGATGGGGGTATCGCGATGATGCGGCACACCTGTGACACGCAGCCTCGGAAGTGAGGTAATGTTGAAATTATCAGCAAGGGAGTTCGAAATGGGGAGGATGCCAATGGTTTCGGATGTGGCAATTTGAGTGGAGAGCAGACGAGGAAGAGGGAATGAAGGTTTCACACCAGCCGCAATAGCCAGTTCAGCAATTTCATCCCAGATCCAGATGTCGACATGGCCGCGGAATTTTTCTCCTGTGCGGTTATGAAACCCAACCTGAAATGTATTAGAAGATGAGAATCAAATGAATGCCACAATCCTTACCCTTTGGTTTCGCCGAAGTATCCAGTTCAGTAGCAAACACTCGGCCAACTCGGGAGATGCTCGTAGTGAGCCAATGATCCAACGAACTACCATATGGAAGCCACCTTCCACCGAGTTGGTCCCACGCATGGTGCGGTACAGGTTGAACCCGTCCCGATCTTTCCCCAGCAAATAATAGAGTGAGATACCCGGAGGGTCGGAAAGGTAGCCTTTGCGCACAGTATCAAGCAGATGAACTGTCATCTCCTTGGCCTCGTCAGAGAAGAAGGATCCCCGGTTCTTCTTGGTTGAGCACTGAATATCTGTGTAAGCATTGAACAGCTTCTCGAGTCTCTTTAAAAGGACAGTGCGCTCGGGGATATAGCGCCGAATGTGTTGGTTGAGGGGATC
Source organism: Mycena sp. CBHHK59/15 (assembly GCA_029204085.1). Classification (NCBI taxonomy): domain Eukaryota; kingdom Fungi; phylum Basidiomycota; class Agaricomycetes; order Agaricales; family Mycenaceae; genus Mycena; species Mycena sp. CBHHK59/15. The sequence continues at coordinate 56,111 of JARGXW010000799.1, forward strand.
ACCCTTTGCACGCTTTGCATACTCCCAACTGATCCCATTCCGCTCGAGAACAGCGCAGACAGCGAGCACATCGGTTTTGTCACGGATGAAGATGGCCTCACTGAAGTTGTGAGCAAAGGCCTTTAACGCAGAGTGTTTTTTCGATAACAGTTGGAGGAGTCGGTCCATGTAATGAAACACGTCATCCAGGACACGGATCGGAAGTGTTGCCTCGTGCCTGAGGAAGGCAAAGGTATTCTCGAGATTCTTCATGAGAGCATCAACCGAAATATTCTGGTAGAATTGTTTGTGAGAATTACATAGAATCTTGCGAGTGCGACTTACAGCATCTTCTCCAGGGGAGCCAAGCCAATCCATCTCAATTCCCTGCATTGAATCCGAACTCTGCAGGGATTTTTTTAGTGCACAATCGATGAAATAGGACAGGATGCTCACAGATTTGACTTCGAAAACCAGGCGGCCATGTCTATCATCCTCCGAGTCAGACTCATCCTCCGATTCATCCTCCAACTAGTCGGAAAGCATGCTTTCCAACCAGTGCTCGAATTCGAGCACGGTTGATGATTCCGAAGCTGGAGACTTGTATGTAATGGAAAAATCTGTGTCATCAAGGGAAGGGGTAGGTGCTGGAGCTGCGAAGACATGGGGCAGGGTATCACCCCGAACAGGTGCGGTTGCGCCACGGGTATGAAGCTGTGATGTCGTTACAACAACATGTGCCCCGTGGTTAAAGATCCATTCCATTGTCTGCCCGTGCAATGAATGGAGTGCGCCCAGAACAAGGATCTTTGAATTAATCAATTTAAACCCAGCGGACCAAAAGTGAATTCAGTTGCCTTGGAAATTCGGATAGAGAACGCAAAGGAGAAATATTGCTTCTCTTCGCGTGGCTTGGGCATCCATTACTGCATCCAGATAGCCATTATGTTGAGTGACAATTGAGCCCTCTGCGATTGGTTTACAGCCTTGGATGAGTGTTACCAGTTGGCTGTGAGTTTTAGTCTCTACTGGCTGGAGTGGGAGTCTGAGAGAGTTGAGAGCATGGAGGGCGAGATAAATCTGCCACTGGCAGTCAATCTCTGAGAACAGAAGTTCGTTCTGTAAAGAGGTGGCGCTGGACCAAGGATAAGGCGAAAAATGAGGGAGACAGAAAGACTTCTTGAGAACAACTCCAGCCAGTGCGTGAAGTGAGGCAGATGGATCATGGAGCACTCCTTTCAACTTTGCGTATTTCCCAAGGTCAAGTATAGGTGCGTTCCAAGCCTTCAAAAAATTCTCAATCTCGGTGAGTGAGAACACTTGAGAAATTGTTTGAAGTGTCTGTCGGATCAAATACCCAATCTTAATGATAGATGGATTGGTAAGAATGGTGCGGAGGGATGGCACGATATGGCTGTGCGAAGTGAGATCCGTAACCTACAGATACAGTAAGTCCTCGCACTGAGAAACATAAATCTTACTCGCACCTTGAAGATATAGATTTTATCCTGGGTTCGGAGCTGGATAATATCTAAATGAGGTGCTTCTCCCGGACGCTGCTCTGTCTTAATTGCCAGTGCAACGTGACGAAGCAGAGAGGCAGACGAAGGAACATTGATGAAATCTCCGAGGAATTCACTTGCCGCTTCCTCAATGTTGACCGAATCAGAAGCAATGGTGGTCAGATCTCCGAGGAGTTCACTTGCCGCTTCCTCGATGTCGACCGAATCAGAAGCAATGGTGGTCAGAACTCCAGACCACCGTTCAAAAGGAGGGAGATCTGTCCAATCACTGACTGGGGCAACATTATGAGCTAGTGAGTGATTAATTGACTCGTGGAACGAGCACTCAGCTGCGGAATGGTCAGATCCACAATCAAGCAGAAACAATTAATCACTTACCCTGCGGTGAATCTGTGTAGAGAATCTGAGTTGGCAAATTTTTCGAGTTCTTTAAACCGTCCTGGATGCCCTCGAACATGTCTTCTACAACTGCCAACGACTTTGTCTGGGTCAGCGCATGTGCCTGGACCTCCTCAAATTTGTTGACAACAGTATATGCTGCAGCAAAAATTCATTCACCCTTCAGTCCGCCCATATACTTGAGAAACTGGGTGAACTCTTGAGTTAGTCAATGTCGTAAGGTGAAGATATTGCTCACATCGAAGGTATGATCTGCCTTGGCAACTGTCAGTGGTAAGGTTCCAATATCCCGTTCGATGTAGATACGATGAGCGGCCATAAAATCGGTGAATAAGGCTTTCCAATATGGAACTGAGGGTGGCGATCCGGCGTAACCATCACGATCATCAAACTTGGAGCACTTTACATCCACGCTGGCCATAGAAATTCACGGCAGCAAGATAAATCAGTTCCCCATCAGCGTGATGTCTATGTTGGATCTCAGAAACCATCTTGGAGAATGGAGAGGGACCAAATCTCATTGCGAAGGTGTTGCACATTTGCCACATCATCAATTTTGAAATCGCACCGCGGGCAGAGATGTACACTAAGTAACAACATGAGTTTTTGAGCATACAATAACCAGGAAAAAACGCACCCGGAAAAGCCGGTTGCACAAATGGCGGGAGCTGCGCAATGATATGTGGATCGGTACCTTGAAAGGTTGTACCGCACCCAGGTTCAGCTCGTCGGGGATTGCAAATGAAGTGATTGATCAACAGAAAAAAATCAGCAGGTATGGACGGACTCGGCGTGCAATGGGGTCAGCATTCCAGCCTATAAGACCATGAAAATATGTTCCGGAGGGGTCGAAGCAATTGTGAATATTTACCACGTGGACCGAGAGGCTTGCCACAAGTGCACTTGAATCTGTCTGGCACACCAGGAAGCAAGTTCGGGATCCATATGAAGACATCGTGTGCATACAGCTCAGTCGGATCAAGCCTGCGCTGGCTACCAGTACTACAGTGAAGTGCAAACACCGGGTGGGGTGCACAATCGTAGAAATCGCCTCTCCGATAACACAAGGGGCTCCCATATTTCTTGATCTCTGTAGAAAGTCTGTCCCTCAACGATGTGAACTGCTTTTGCAGAACCGAGTCTTTTTCGGCCTCCGATGAACGTGTTTCGGCCTCTGCCATTGCCACATTCGTCTCCGTGGTATCCAGAACATCGTTGACGAGACTGTCGTTTATTACCTGATCACCAGAGGCAATGTCTGCATGCTCGTCATTCTCGTCAATGTATTCCAGCTGTTCAGTGATCTGCGAAAACTCTGCCACGGAGATGACTGGCTCGTTGGCTGTATTTTGGAACAATCAGTGTGGACTGGTAAATATGGTCACGGTACATACAAGGATCAGCAACGGATCTTCCTGATGATCCATACTGATTTGTTGCGTTTTCCCCCGCCAGTCCACTTCGGGAGGGTCCGAGAATAGAATAAAAAAGTAGCTCTCCCCATTTG